>JAVTVY010010010.1:0-45288 GCA_036873755.1 Hanleya hanleyi
TCTTCACTACGAGCGCTTCATGACAAGACCCTACATGACCCATTGGGACTGCAGGAAAGGCCCCTATATCGCACAAAACTCACCCCTGCACCCCTAAAATTCCATCTTTCCCTACTACTCCTCGAAGCTGCATGCGCACCGTGATGTCACTTCCAGACTTGTGAAACGAACTATCATTTATATATATATATGCTGGACAATTATATCCAAGGAGCGGACTATCATTCTTGGCGGTCTGACCAGCATTCCAATTCTCATTTCCCAAATTTTCGTTTTGCACAATACATGATCGATAACCGGATTTGAGCAGACGTTTCCTACAATCGATTTTCTTTGTTCATACTCACGAACCACGATTTGTACACAGGTTCAGCGTATCAGATGGATATAGTAAATGTAATATATGTGCATGCATGTCGACTGTGAAGCTGAGGTGGTCAGGTGATTTAGAGCGCTTGTATTTATCGGAGAGTATCTCAGTAAACCATCATATAATATTAGGGAATATTTCCCCATATTTCATCTTGGTTTAACTAGATTAGCTAGAGACCGACACCCTTCTCAAGTATTTGGCATCAGGTTGTTTAGCTCCAACTGTCCGGTGACAGATTAATTATCGTCAAATAAATATTACTGTGCGATGTCATTAGAATGTGTTTGTCCAAGAGGGGATTATCAAGGGCAGGGCACTTTTGTTATGTGAGAAGTCTTTACTCGTAGTTGCATAACCTGGAGACCTTTTGTATCTGATCCACAAATCAAGCTCCAATAGTGCAAAAGCATACAAGCATGCATGTTATTTGTGAGATATTATGTTTATTGTGATGTCATGAAATAATGCACACAACCATGACAACAGTAGGTTCAAATTTATTTTAATGCTTGGATGTATGTAGACAATTAACATATCTTTCAGAATATCTTTCATTAACTAATTAACATAATGGAAATGGATGAATGCCATCACCTGTGATAACAATGGTTAGCAAGACAAATTAATTCACTGGGACCAATGACTCAATTCAATGATTCACTGGGACCAATGGCTCAATTCAATGATCCACTGGGACCAATGGCTCAATTCAATGATCCACTGGGACCAATGGCTCAATTCAATGATTCACTGGGACCAATGACTCAATTCAATGATTCACTGGGACCAATGGCTCAATTCAATGATCCACTGGGACCAATAACTCAATTCAATGATTCAATAAAATCAATTATTGAGACAGATCTAATATAACAATGTCAATCCAGGACTTGCACAAAATTCAAGTTAATCCTATGATAGATCTGTGTCGATAACTTAGCATTGAGATGTGGCTCACAGCGGTTCATTCATTCACTCTCTTTCCCATCTCTTTAGCATGGGTTGGGTTTTTTAACTATTGGTATGTGGTGTTAATACGATAAATATGGATCAAATATTCCTGCTATTCCAAGAAAGAACAATTATGCTTACATTTATGATAAATTTGGCAATTTCAGATCGCAAATTAATTAAAAATGTTTTCTCAGTTGAAAAGATCAGAAAGAGAGTGGAATTGCTAACTGCTGTGAGCCAGGACTCGAGGCACCAGCCAGTGCCATCTCGGGTACGGCGTATTGCGTTGGACACACCGGTTCTCATCAGATCTTCGAAGTTAAGCAACGTTAAGTTCAATACTTGGATGGGTGACCGGGTGCTGTACTGGCTGGGCTGATCAGTGTCCAGGATAATAGGAACTGTGAGCACTCTCGTGTTCTGGCACATGCAGGCAACGTCTTTAAATCTTATTCACTCACTCTACTGTTTAAAGGATTAACTTGAATTTTGTACAAATCTGGGATTCATATTTACTCTAATCTGTGATTCAGAAAAAATCACTATTGGAAAATATATGTTATATGAAAGCAAGTGTGGTTAAAATTATCTCTACAAATTCTTGATGCAGAGCTTGAGGTGCTTCACTCTAATAGGGTAAGTACAAATTCTATTTCACTTGCCCTCAGCAGATTTTGGTTGCCCCGGGCAAGTGGGCATGTGTTAAGTTACACCACTGTCAAACCTTAGGATTCTTATTATTTTACATTATTCTACATCGCAACTAAGGCAACAGGTAAATTAATACAAATACATATATGAACAGGTATGGATTCAGGCCATTAAATTTGACTAAACATTTCACATTTGGAGCTATAAAAGCTGCAATATTCGAGTTTAATCAAAGCAATTTTAGATATATGACCTTCATTTTAAGTTGCTAATATCTTCTAGGTTTTCCCCCAAAATGTTTTAAACCTTGATATACCCATTCCGGACATTTCAACCCCCACAAAGGTCTCTCAGATTTTCTAATTTCAGCTCACAAGGTATTTTACTGACCTTTAAGTTGAGTACGGTAAATGGGATAATTAGCTAAACTGCAGTTTGTGTCATTTAAATATTCATAACTTCAAAACGAGGGAAACAATTTGACATATGAGTGACTCTTGTGATCCACAGGACGTTTAGATCATGTAGTTCAAATTTCAAATAAATAGGTCGCTTTAGATCACATGGATATTTTTTAGATGTTTGCTGAATTTTAACTGGATACAGACTGGAAATTTTCAGATTCAATTTCTGGGTGCTATGACCTTTGACCTATTTACCTCAGTATCAATAGCATATGACAGCCATTTTCCCAATACATTTCTTTTTCTTCAATGAAAAGTTGGAGTGGATTGCACAGACTGCATTCAAAGTTATCGTAGTAACAAGGATTTGTGACATGCACACACATGGACGGACAGCGATTCTATATTGCCTGATCGAGTCCGGTGGGGAATAAAACAACATATACAACCTGAAGTTTCAAAAAGATAATACTTTTTGCTCTGGAACTATTCTGGCATAGAGGTAGCTGATTAGCTTGGGTCCACTTGGTGATATCATCAAATATATTTGTGTAAAATCTCTTATTGACAAAAGGTTTCAAATTGTGTAAAATCTCTTAGACAAAGGTTCCAAGTTCAGGGCTGACTGCAGTACGACATTTCAGGGACTACTATTTGTGCGTGGATATCTACTCTGGATGAACTTCACATCTGAATACACTTTTATGAAAATAGTAGTCTTATATCAAAGTACTACTCAACAATAAGCATATCCAAAAAATAATATATTTTGACCATGTAGATTCATTATTCATTCCCAATTTATATCAATGCTCATTTGTCTAGAAATGCAGGTTTTGTGGGATATATTGGACGACTTCTGGTAAACTAAATGTAACGAAACCCGTTAATTTAAAAGAATAGAAATTTAACAGATGATATTCACACAACATTTGATTAATACCATTTCATTAACTTCCTACTAGAATAAATTTGATCGCCCCATTTTAATTGCTTCTGGTGAAGGAATTATTAAATTACAGTATGCACATAACATTTGAGGGGTTCACTTTTTAAGACAAGAGATATTCCTGAGAGATTGCAGACCTCAAGATTTACTTATCTTCTCACGCCAAGTCAATTTCTACATTCAAACTAGCCTTGGTATATTAGCCCAGCAGTTGTCTTCTGGGAACTCATAAATTAACACGAGATGTCAGACCTCAAAACCATTCGAGTTTCAAAATGTGGACGCTGCCATATTAGGAGGCATGATACTGGAGGAAGATGTCACCCCACATGTAATCGGTGTGTAGGTCTTGATTGGTTTGTCTCTGGTACCTAGATTAAATTTTTACCTCCCGACAGTCAAATATATCAAGGCTAGTTTGAAGTTTGAACACAGAGATTGGTTAAGTGCATGAAGATGGATTCAGTGTTATCTGGTGATTTTTATGAGGGACATCTGTGTAAATTCTATTCTGTAAAGCACTGATCTATCAAGTCTTAGCATCAAACATTTCTGGCATCGGCTACGCCAGACGGGACGACAATCTCCCAACCGTCCATGTCTTTTGTTACACACACCTGACAGCCCAAACGAGACCTGCAGCAAAGAACAGACAATTGTTACAAATATCCACAAATGACCTCGAGCAAAGAACACATGTTGTTTTAGTATCTTCGAGGAGGCATTTATAAGTTGGCATACACACTAGGCAAATCCAACACAGAAGCGATAGGAGATTGCTTGAATCTATGCTCCCCTCCCCACTCCAGGGTAAGAACATGACAGTACACATCTACATAATAGTTATCATTCACCAGGTAAGTAGCAAACTTCTTAGTAGTCAGAAAGTTTAGTAGTCAGACAAGCTTGTCCTAATAGCATACATTGATATCGATGATAAAGGCAACAAGCCTGACAATGCACAGCTACATGATACCAAGCATCTGCTAAGAAAATTTCAAATGACTTCGCCAATTAGCAAGGGAGATAGGGCCTGGACAAGAATGAACTAGAGCCAATAATGTCAACGATAAAGGGGCATAACTGCATGGCTGGAAATAAGTTGAACCTCCCTGTTGTTCAGGTTAACAGCAGGTTACCACTTGCAGAAAACAAGCAACTTGTCTTAAATGCAGATTGACAATGTTGACTGCATCAACATGCCAATAACCTGTCTGTTTACCAGCTCAGATTGCATTGCACCTGTACATAGGTTATCAAGTGCAATCGTTATTTCTATCACAGACTCTGGGGAAGATCACCAACATGGGTTAAAACCCCAGCAGTGCACACATATAAGATATTAAGTATCTAAAAGTTGTCTATTCAATGGTAACTATGATCTGGACAAGCTATAGGATCATAACTCTGGGAAAAATCATTGAAAAGAGTGCACATCTCATCTGCCATCTTCGTTACACCAAACCAATGTCTATGTAATTGTTCCCCCTTCGAAATTGTATTGGTCGGAGGGGCTGCCATTATTGTTCAAAATCAGAAATGTCAATTTTGTCTAGTGTACCAACCAAACTCAGCACACGCCTTCTCTGTTGGCTTAGGTAAGGACAATGCCAGCCATTCGCTGACACCATCTCAGAGCACGTTTTGGAAAGATAATAGATAATGCGTCATGGATTCCACAGGCTACAAGCTGTGTTTGAACAATAATGGCAGCCTGTCCAACCAAGGGAAGTTCAGAGCGTGAGGGTAGAATTTGGCTTGGTGAACGAAGATGACATCTGCAGGACAAGCTGAATCCTCCATGCAAATTTTGAAGTTGTTAATCAGTTGGTAACAGAGATAAATTTGATATGGATGATAAAGGGCCATAACTCTGGGGGAAATACTAGCATTAATTGCAAAAAATTCAATTATTGGGTTTTTACAGCCCAGACAACAATGTAGACATATATTCAGGCCTGCAAGGAGCTCACAGTGAAAACATAGGAGAAAATATAGGAGGAAATTTGTCAAAATATAGAAATTTTCTTAATAAAATATAGGAAAATATAGGAAATAAGGAAGTGTAAGACAGGTCACTACTACATTGTATGTTCCAAAATTGGTAGTTTTTTGGTGTTTAATAAAATTATTTCCACTGAATGCGGTCATAGTTATGGTAGTTGAGGAGACCCGTTCTGCTGCTTGATTCAAGAAAGAGAAATTTAAATGTTTTCATACTTGCCGAGCGAAGCGAGGCAAAAAAAAATTCTGAAATGTATTTTCCCATGCCAAATTGACTCATTTCAGAGCATTGGTGAAGGTTTTCATGAGAAAAAGTAAAAATATAGGAAATATAGGAGGTTTTGAGTAAAATATAGGAAAATATAAGAATGACTAAAAAATATAGAAGAATAAAGGAGGCACTCGAAGGCCTGTATATTAAACTCATCAATAAAGGGACATAACTCTGATGAAAAAGCTGACAGCTCGCATCTACAATGTACTAAGCATCTTTCATGTAAGTGTTGAAGTCGTCTTATCAAACAGTAACCAAGATATGAGCAGGACAAGTAAATAATGAGGTTGATAGTAAAGGGCAATAACTCTGGGGAAAATCAATGGGATCCACCAAAAACTTGACCGTGCACATCTACAACATACTAAAGATCCTCAATATCAGTTTCAAAGTTGTCCATCAAATAGTAACCGACAAGCATATATTGACGTTGGTGATTAAGGGCAATAACTCTAGGGAAAATCATCGAAGCCACCAAAAATCCTTACAACACACATCTGCAAGGTAGTAAGCAACTTCTATGCAAGTTTGGAAGTTGCCGATCAAATAGTAGCCGAGATATCATCTCGACAAGTTTGGCCATATGGACAGACGCCCAGACAGACAATGTTGTTAACATATAAATATGAACAAAACTAGGGGTATTTAAGAGGTAACAAATCTCGGCACATACATGGGTGAACAATAGTTTCGCCTACACTACTATAGTTACCCAGTGGAAGTTTGTGTTCCAAGATCTGAATGCAAATTTACACTTTTTGGAGATTTGAATGATCATGAAGTTGTCTACAATTACATGTAGCGGGGATAGAGCTCTTTCTTGGTCACTCTTCCGTTCTAGAGCAAGTTTTTAACTGGAGCGGTGGAGAACCAAATTTTGGGATTAACACTAGCAGAAGTATAAAACAGTTAATTTTTCAGGGGATTCCGGGGAGAAATTACGATAATGCACATCCCAGGCGACAACTGATGATGAAGTACTTACGTGTCTTCCAGACCGTAGGCTAGGTCTAACATGTCCATTTCTTCATCGGAGGGTTTATCAGGGATTTTCTCGTACTGCTCAGTTTTGAATATCAGGTGGCAGGTGGAACAGGCCAGGGTCCCTTCACATGCACCTGAGAATAAGATGTGAAAAATTAATCTGGCCGCTCATGCTGATAGGAATTAGGTTTCAGCAAAATATTCTACACGTGCCTAATGTATGTCACATTTGTTTCTTTTTAGGTACAACCTTAAAGGTGAAATTATGAAGAAAAAAATCAGTATTTAATAAAACACAGGTTAATAGTTTTGAAATAATGTGAACATTTCCCGCATTAAAGTTCGCTTAAATATTTACAAAAAATAAGAAGCTTAGACACTAGGAAGAGAGAGAGCTATGTGATTATACTTCCATTTGATTTCACCCTGGTGTGCTGCAATCGGTGATGTCATCTCGGTTCACTAACCATGTTACTATTTGATTATTAATCATGTCTTCAGGGGGTAAATTTGACCCAATGACAAACTACAGCTAGCACGTCATGAGATCGCCAGATAAGGTTATGCGTCCACAGTGATGAGGTCTTCCAATCCACTGAAGTTTCTCAATTTTTACCATGAACCAGTTTAATACTGAGTTTGGGAGGGGGATTAATTTGTCTTGAACTTTGCACAAGTTGTCATCTATGGTTGAGATTACATCAGCATTGTGACAGGAGACAAAATCTTCACCAGTTCAAACATCATGATGACAGACAGTGACCAGATCTACAATGTACAGGACTGATATTGGTAATGTTCAGCTGTGACAAACCTCCCCATGCTGAGTGATTAATCTGATTACCAGGATTACAATCAGACTATAACTCCAGAGATTACAAAGCATTATTTCTATCATATTTACCAGCTGCTCCAATTCTCCAGCAGACAATTTGTATGCAGAATATTTTACAGTACCGGTATGTGTACAACTGAAACAGAAACCAAATTGGCACTATGGGCTACTTCATTCAAATAAAATCTACCAGTCTTTCAGGTTTCAGTGTGTCGCTGGTGGTCATTGACCTTGACCGTTGAACTCTTGACCTCAGTCTTGGTACATGACACACCACTTCCCATTTGCTTGGAAATCTACAAAGGGTCTGAATACTCTCGGACGCTCCTAGCATTTCCTATAAATCTCCAGATGTGACGGGCAAGAGGAGTCAAACCACTTAGCGGATTCACACTCTGTATGCGATGTTTTGAAAATCACTACATGTACCAGAATGTTTAGTTTGGATCAAATTGATTCAAAAGGCATTTGTCAGAGGGAATCCCAGTGACATACATTTTTTACTACTGCGGATTCAAACTATGTAGTTCTAGTAAATTCATCATTTAGTGAGTCCAAATGGAGTTCCAGTCAATCGAGGGACTACATTCCTCTGAATATCCCCGAGAGGTTGCGATCGAATGATAACTTCCCACTAAAGTATCCACTCACAAAGATGTGAATGGTTTCCTGATTTATTATCACCAGTGGCCTTGACCTCAATAGGTTTTTTATTTTCCAAGAGCCTAAGCAATTCATGAAGTTAAAACACAATCTACATCATAGCACAGACAATGTTTTCAATAATTTGACATCTCTGAAATGATCCATTATTGCTAAATGTACAATAAATCCTTGAATACATTGTAATTCAATCACCCTTTGCAAAGATGTCATTTTGCATATTCTGCTGCAATGCCATCCAGCAACACAACGCAGGCCTTCAAGTTGCTCACAGTGAAAATTTAGGAGAAAATATAGGAGGAAATATAGGAATTTTCTGAATAAAATATAGGAAAATGTAGGAAATAAAGGAGTGTAAGACAGGTCCGTACTACATGGTATGTTCCAAAATTGGTAGTTTTCTGGTGATTAATCAAATTACTTTCACTGAATGCGGTCTTAGTGGTGTTTTTTTCAGGCGACCTGTTCTGTTGTTTGCTTCAGCATAGAGAGAATGAAATGTTTTTATATTTGCCGAGCGAAGCGAGACGAATTTTTTTTCTCCGAAAAAATGTCAGTTTGACTCATTACAGAGCATTGATGAAAGTTTTCATGAGAAAAAGTCGAAATATAGGAAATACAGGAGGTTTTGAGTAAAATATAGGAATGACTCGAAAATATAGGAAATATAGGAGGCACTTGAAGGCCTGACAACGTCCCCTTACCAATCAGTAAATGATGACCTGTTAACTCAATCCATGGCTAATGATATCAATGGTGAGAGATAGGCAATTAAAACAAATCTGCAAGAGATAGGCAATTAAAACAAATCTGCAGCATAACAGTCTGTTTCACATCCGTTCCATGGGATCAGAATGCAGCTCCATGTACACAGATACTAAATCCTAGTACTCACACCAGACAATCCTTGCAATATTCCATGGCCGTGGGCAAAGTTCCATGGATTCGCATCATTTACCCCCGAAGTCAGTTTGGCCGTTCCATAAAGCAATCATGAACATTGCTCTCCATGTAATGGGGCATTCATGTGACACAATACCCATATTAGGTGATGTTGTATAAGTTAATGGGGGAACAACAGACTCTCTTCTCCGCCATGACAGTTTTGCTCGAAATCAAACAGAGACCCAGAAAGACCCTGGATATTGAAGAAGATTTCATATATTTGTCCGATAGCATGGAACTTTGTACACAGGTGAGGAATATTTCAAGAGCGCAAAGATTGGATGGGGCGAGCGCCAGGATTTCTGCACACAGAATTGGCCCAGAGCAAATGGAAATAGATGGATGGATAAAGAACTAAGGTGTGTGCGTGGAGGAGTAAGCTAAGCCTAAAAATAATTAATATATGTAGTTCCAGGTAAGACATTTTTTAACAACATACCATAGCTGTCAATATAAAGGTCATTAAAGGGGAATGTTATCACAATTTTTGAAAGGCTAAAACCAATAAAAAGCAGTTCCCTGTGGCCTGCTTTATTTTTTAGAATTATTTTCAAAATTTTAGCGATGATGCAATATCCTGAAATACGGCTCCAAAGTGCCTGATTTTTACCCCCAGTAAATCCGCCCGGCGATTACCCTGTGACGTCACACAGTGAAGCGGCCAGAGTCAAACATGGCGGATAACACAGACAGCGGTACAAGCTCTGACACAGATTCCGATTTCAGCGTTAACCACGTTGAAGACTGTGACGTTGGAGATTATACAGGTCTTGGAACTGAATAGAATGTAGAGGCAGTAAGCGATCATGAAACTAAAGGAGAAGGAGAATCTATCGAGTCATATAGATTTGAGCCATATACAAGCGAATCTGAGGTCAAACTGGGTCGTCCTGATGTCCGGCCTGTTTCAAGCCTGTGGCAGGCCGTGTCAGGCTGTGGCAGGCCGGTTTAAATACACTGATTACATGCTTTATACACAAAATTACAACTATCTGTGGATCTTACAATAATATTTCTACATTTCTGCTTTTATCTGGCATTTTTTAGGCATAAATCAGTTATTATAATGCACAGGATCGTAAATTTACTCTTCCGTGCTAAAAACCTTCTAAATAATATAGCAAAAAGGAAACTAGGCCGGCTTGGCTTATTGTGGATGTCACTATAATATATATATTCATTTAAAATCTACAGATAATTTGTTGTTGTAAGAGCATACTATGTGGTTATTTACGCCTTTATTTTTATATGTGTGTGTTTATTGGCATTGTATGGTTCATTATTTTTCATTTCTTACGGGGACGGACAGATTGTTATACCGTGGCAGGCCGGCTTATATACATTGCTTACGTGCTTAATTTTATTATGTGTTTGTCAATTATTGTTAGCGATTTGATGTTAAAACGGGAGCTAATCCATACCTGTGGATAAGTCCTCTCAAATGAAAACAAAGTTTCAATTCCAAAGGAAGCTATTTGATGTTGAAACAATAACTAACTCACCTGTGGAGAAGCCCAGTTTATTTCTTTTGGACACCCTGTTGCTGAACACGCGACGTTAAACCTTAATTCTCTCACTCTCCCTCTTGGACACCCTCCCATAAAAAAATGTTTGCTTCACACCTTTCTGTTAGTTTCAGTTACTCTTCCGGGTGATCAATTTCAATTTATTGTATCAAAAAAACATAGAATGTATGTGCTCACATGGAGATACAAAAAGACACCAAATAATCAGGATAAGCTGGTGCCAGAAGTGAATTTCCTATATACGGGAATAAGTTGATTAAAAGTACATTGATTATTACAGTTCAGTTAATAGCTGTAAGATGGGGCATATGATGTAGGATTCAGGATTGGCTGTTCGATCACTCCGTGGGACTGATGCAAAATTTGAAGAGTGGAAGATTAAATCTTCGGTAGAGGAGACGATGGAAACGGTGTGGACACAAACATCCAGGGAGATTTACAGTGCTTGTCTGCGGGAACGGTTTGTCGCTTGCCGAGTCCACGAGGTCGGTCGTCCCTGTATAACTCACGCACTCCGGCAGACTGAGGGGTTGTCTATTTTCTCTTTCTGATAAAGATTTATTTGTCTTGATCTTGGAAATAGCTTCTTTCAGTATAGGGGGATATCCACACATTCTTGCCATCTCTGTTGTTGCATAGCTGTCGTCAGTGAAGTGAGCGAAATAAATGCGAGACCATTTCGTCGGCTTTCCCCACGTGTTTTGCACAAATTTCGTCGAATTTCTCCCCGATTTTTTCCCCGTTTGGCCACGGGTGCAACTTGAATCCATCTCCATTCGTGTTGCTACACCCTCCAACAACACACCGACGAGGTATGATGCCTCCAAAGTACGAGAATACAGTCGAAAAATCGAAAAATATTGGAGCAGATTTTACTTGTTTACGTATGCTAATGCTAATGCTATGGCGAACTGGTTCACTCACCGCTTTGACACCGCGGTGTCAAGGCTCGTGGTAGGAACGCGATTAAATTGCCAAATTTACCGTTTTAAAGTTCGGAGATCGGGGGGAAAACTATATGGATTTCTTACAGTATCAAGCTATATTAACGTTTACATAGATCCGGCGATAACATTCCCCTTTAACAACATACTATAGCCATCAATATCAAGGTCATTAACATCATACTTTAGCCATCAATATCAAGGTCATTAACATACCATGGCCATCAATATCAAGGTCATTAAAGTGATCGTAAACCCTCAAGTAAAGTTTCCATCAAATGAAAGACCATTGCAAACTGTGTGGAAAAAATATTTATTTTATTTTTTTACGATTTTATTACACAGAGTAAACTGCAATTAAAGCATGGTATTCTATGGTGGTCTGTTGCAATCATATCTAGGTCCAGTGACATCACACTGCTTTAATACATATATTTCAAACTTTGTATGCACTTTTCAATGCTTGATTCAAGCTTAAGGTATGTAAACTTTGAGTTTCAACACAGACTCACTGTTCCAATGTGCATGTTTCACCAAAATCTGGGAGCTGGTGACTCATGAGTGTCAAGTCAATTTGAATCTTGCATTTAATTTCCCAGATTTTGGAACATGCACACTGGAACAGTGAGTCTGTGTTGAAACTCAAAGTTTACATACCTTAAGCTTGAATCAAGCATTGGGAAGTGCATACAAAGTTTGAAATATACAATATATGTATTAAAGCAGTGTGACGTCACTGGACCTAAATATGATTGCAGCAGACCACCATAGAATACCATGCTTTAATTGCAGTTTACTCTGTGTAATAAAATCGTAAAAAATTAAAATAAATATTTTCCGACACTGTTCGCAATGGTCTTTCATTTGATGGAAACTTCAATTGAGGGTTTACGATCACTTCAACATTCTATAGCCATCAATATCAAGGTCATTAACATACCATAGCCATCAATATCAAGGTCATTAACATATCATAGCCAGCAATATCAAGGTCATTAACATACCATAGCCATCAATATCAAGGTCATTAACATACCATAGCCATCAATATCAAGGTCATTAACATACCATAGCCATCAATATCAAGGTCATTTTCAATGATCACATCCAGTAGATTGTCACCCAATTTGGCCTTGGCTGGCAGCTTCTCTCCATCGTATTTAAAATAAATTGTCACTCTGGAAAACAGATAATAAAGTAAAACTTAGGAGATTATAGACTTACATACATGAAATAACTATGAACTAAAACAATAGCTCTATTCATATCTAGGTTCCCTGCACAGTGATTCAAATGTCTGCCAGCATGGCCAGAGTCTGATGGCTGACAATGTCCATTCCCTGCTTCTGAACATAACCAAGTTACCACAACACGAAGTCAGCATCCTGCGATGAGAAGTCAACATCCCACGACATGAAGTCTAATATGAAACAACAACCTGTTATACAAAGTCAATATCCCATGACATGAAGTCAGGAACTCGCAGTACAAAGTCAGCATTCCGTGACACAAACCACTGACACGAAAACTCAAGTCAGCACCCCGCGACACAAAATCAGCAACCCGCAACACGAAGACAGCAACCTTGACTCAGCATGTCACATCTCACTTGTTATCTAATCCTGATCCAGCATGTCACCTCTCACTTACTACAGAACCCGGATCCATCATGTCAGTTTGCTATCTAACCCTGATCCAGCATGTCACACCTCACTTGCTATCCAATCCTGATCCAGCATGTCACACCTCACTTGCTATCTAATCCTGATCTAGCATGTCACATCTCACTATCTAACCCTTATGCCGCATGTCACATCTCACTTGCTATCGAACCCTGATCCAGCACATCACATCTCCCTTGATATCTAACCCTGATCCTGCATGTCAGATCTCAGTTACTATCTAACCCTGATCCAGCATGTCATATCTCACGTCTTGCTACCTAACCCTGATCCAGCATGTCACATCTCACTTGCTACCTAACCCTGATCCAGCATGTCACATCTCACTTGCTATCTAACCCTGATCCAGCATGTCATCTCACTTACTATCTAACCCTGATCCAGTATGTCATCTCACTTGCTATCTAACCCTGATCCAGCATGTCATCTCACTTACTATCTAACCCTGATCCAGCATGTCACATCTCCCTTGATATCTAACCCTGATCCAGCATGTCATATCTCAGTTACTATCTAACCCTGATCCAGCATGTCATCTCACTTGCTATCTAACCCTGATCCAGCATGTCATCTCACTTATTATCTAACCTTGATCCAGCATGTCACATCTCAGTTACTATCTAACCCTGATCCAGTATGTCACATCTCACGTCTTGCTACCTAACCCTGATCCAGCATGTCACATCTCACTTGCTATCTAACCCTGATCCTGCATGTCAGATCTCAGTTACTATCTAACCCTGATCCAGTATGTCACATCTCACGTCTTGCTACCTAACCCTGATCCAGCATGTCACATCTCACTTGCTATCTAACCCTGATCCAGCATGTCACATCTCCCTTGATATCTAACCCTGATCCCGCATGTCATCTCACTTACTATCTAACCCTGATCCAGTATGTCACATCTCACGTCTTGCTACCTAATCCTGATCCAGCATGTCATCTCACTTGCTATCTAACCCTGATCCAGCATGTCACATCTCACGTGTTAATATCTAACCCTGATCCAGTATGTCACATCTCACTTATACTAAACCCTGATTAAGCATGTCACATCTCGCATACTATCTAACCCTGATCCAGAGATACCTAGATTGTTCAGAGTTATCTCCCATTATGATGGTAACTTATGTTACATGACCCCATTTTGGTAACTCATGTTACATAGCAAAATTACGAAGTTCAGTACTGTAGCTTCATAAATTATGATGCTTGGATGAAATATTATTTCTGCTGCTATCAACTCATTCAGTGGGTATTAAAGGCATAGAAAATTAACTGAGCAGACAACTTCAATTATTTTCTGTGAAAAATAATAACTGTCACTTTTCTATACCAGTAACTCATCTTACACTATTACTCAACAAAGATTATCCCACATATTTCTGCTAGTGTTGCAGATGTGCTATTTCAACCACCAGTTTTAGACTTTAATAGAAAATATCAAATCATTCTGGTTTGGCTGACTTTTACCAGATGAACCTTATTTAAATCAACATGGAAATATCAGTGTACATTTAAGGGGATGTATACCCGAAAATCTAATCAATCAAATTTTCCCACCCCTTGTCAATCTTTTGACTATTTCTTCCCAATGGTTTGAAGTATGGTCATGAAAATTCACCCACTTGTCAATGAAGACACAGGGAAGATATTGAAAGAAGAAAAATGAAAAATAATAATTTCATATTTACATTTATTTTGTACAGAATTTTAGTCAATGGGACTCTCAATTGGGCTTAACCCAGTTATTAAAGTATAAAAACTCCAAATTCTGCATCAAATTGATCTACAAGTGTCAATTAATACAACTGGAGTGATATTGGACCAATATAAAGTCAAATTCATCTGAGAAATACAGGAATATGAAATATTAAAAATGATTTGATTAATATTTTCATCTGTATGTACTACATGTACATGGGGAAAATAGTGGTCCAGTACTATTGTTTGACACTTGTAGATTAATAAGTCACATTGTAATCCCAGAAGAAGTAACACATTTTACCGCATATTCATGCTAGGTATGAGAATGACAGGCAGGTTCATGCACATGCATTTTTGTCATGAGAGCCAGCAACGCCGCTGACTTGGGATGCTTACTTGCGCTAAAATTATCCTAACGTTTATTGAGCGAATCTGTTGAACTGTTGAACCGGCACTCAGACAAAATATCCTGGTGTTGATAGCTCTCATGAAAAAACGCATGTGCGTGAACCTGCCCTTCAGTCTCGCACCTGGCATGAATATGCGGTAATATGTGGTAGGCTACTTCTGCGATTACGATGTGGCTTAGTACTGTATTTCAGAATTTTATCATCTATAAGCTTATATCGAAAGACATCAGAAGAAATCTGATTGGGCCCATTCACTCCTGGGTTATGGACAAACAGCAAATCTTGGCGACGGAGGCTAACAGATTGACAGTTACCTCGAAATCCATGCTGCCCTATATCACAGAGTATATTTTCGATGAGAAAAAGTCAGCAAAATTATACAATCGCATTGCCAGTAGAATTTCTATCTTGTTTTTGCAGTTTAGATACCAAAATTCGCCATTGCCGTTTAGTATGAAAATCGGTCAAAATATCCCAATTAGAATATATTTCAATATCCAAACTTGGATTTAATATCCCAAGTCAGAGAGTAATCCAGACGGGTTTTTATACCAGTATCTGTGCCCAAACTCACACATCCAAATACTGTCAAACCAATTTGAATGTCGGCTAAAATCTAAACCCAAACTACTCAAAATCACTCTAATGGACTTCTTATTATTTTATCGAAAAAGTAATCGATTATCTCCTGTGTACAGCAGGTGGATACACTAAATTTACCAACTTGCATCTTGCTTCTCCCCACAAATCTCCCATCTAATTTTTGTTTTCGCGATTTGTTGAGAACTACTGGAAGGATTTTCTTGATACTTTGGAATAAAATCAGTACTTTTTAGTTTATGTAATGGGCGAAGTTTCAATGTTGTCCGATAAATTGTCTCCGAAATATCGCTGAAAACGTATCGGAAATATTATCTGGGACAGAGAGTAGTCGGTTTGGTTGACTGTACTTACGTTTCTTTCTTTAGCTTTGGAGCTGTGGATGAAAATCGCCCTTTAGCTGAGACATTGCATCTATTGATGTTCCTGCTGATGACATCACCGACCGTAGAGCACGTACATTTAGTTCTCAGAAGAGCGAATCGAGGGACAACACATGTCAAAAACTTCCGAGCTGTCGAGGCCATTTTGCGCAACTGAAGGTCAGTCACATGACTTCTGTGACATTTTTCAGAGTGCATTGAATTTTTAGATCGTATCCTAAAACGGAAGGGATGAAATCCTGCTGAACATTTTCACATAAAATCTTATATCTGCACACCAGTACCAGCATGTGAGATTGAAACATATCTTCTCAATTTCTTTGTCGTTGGTGTTGAAGTTCCTCTCAATCTCTATTATTTCTACTTACACAAAAATGTAAATTTGAACAAGAGCTGTATATTTCACAGTGGAGTATATTCAGTTTGTTTAATAACCGTTGTTTAATGACCATATCCACACAGTATCCTTGATCAGGGGCTCCCGCTATAGCCACTTCATGCATTGATGATAACTGAGCGCAGCGCTTGGCCAGGCGTTTAACTTTTCTCTCCGCAATCGATAGTGTCCATCTAAGAGATACTCTCCGCACTTGGAGGTATACAAGGGTTATCTCAGAGTGAAAATTGACGGTTCCTCTCGAAATTCGTTTTCTGTGGCGTATCACTAGAAAGAACATAGACTGGTTACCTGCCCTGTATGTCCATATGGATACACAGGGGCTCGTTACCGTTGTTAATTGGTTAATTAGGTTGATTACAGGGGGGGAGGGTCGAGGTAGGGAATAAATGGGCATTTATTCCCTATATTTACCCGTAACAACCTAATTAACCAATTAATAACAGTAACGAGCCCCTGTGTATGGATATACATGGGAGGCAAGCAGTCTTGAAAGAACACGGTGGAAAAAATAAAGATTATAACTTATCATGTAAATCATTAACCCAGAAACTCTGGCTGTGATAGGTGAAAATAGGTAAGGGGGCGTGGCATTCCTATCACAGCCCAGATCGCGCCTAGGTTAAATTTTGGCGATAAAAATTTATGCGCGAAAAGCGGCTTTTCGCTGACGAAAATAACGAAACGGGAGAGAAAAAATATGCCAATTTGATACAGTTTGACCGACCTTAGCTTCTTTAACCATGTACCATCTCTCATGACTGTATTGATGCTGACAAAAAGTGATCAAATGTGTGAGAAAAAACTTCCATTGATTATAACGTTTTCGCGCCTTTCTGCCATCTTGTGACCTTCCTGATCACGTGAATAAACAGACGTCGCTATTGGTTCTTGATGACGTGAGTCAGAAGACCAACCCCATTCTGCGCATGTCCCTGTAAACTATGGCGAAAGAAACCCAACGGCAAAATGACAAAATCCGTGTTTGATGGCAGATTCCATCTAATTAAATGAGTCGTTAGGTGGTTGTCATAGTGCTGGAGATGCCAAATCATATTATTTATTCGACAAAATGCTTTTTGTGCGTCTGTCTCAATTCCCCACGCCGTGTGCAGTTAAAGATCTCGAGCGACTGACGTCTTATTTATTTTTTTCCTTTTCGGTCTGTATATGTGATTCGGGCTAAGGGGTCAGCAACAACAACCAAAAATAAAAAAAATAGACTCCTTAGCCGATGTTTTCGGGCTAGTAAATCATCTATGATGAACTGCAAAATTTGTCTTTGACCGTTTCAGCCTCGTGGGTTAGTGTACATGCTTGATGTTCTATAGATATATATACACACCTCACTCAAGCATGCCTATGGTTATTTTAATATGGCTATTTTAATGTCGGGTAAATGGAAGCCCTTTTATATATTTGCACGTTTTATCTGTTGTCTGAGGTTTGTAGTTGTGTGTGTTTTATATGTATGTATGATTGCGTTTTAGCCCTGCTGGGCACAAGTTTTACGCAAATAAACTATTCGTAACTATTCTATGAATGTCATATGTTAGGGGCAAGCGCCAGCTTTGCAGTTTTTCTGCTAGGTTATACATCGATCTGTCTTGTATTAAATATACAGAAATTAAGCCCATGTTCTGTTTCATCCCCCATTGTATTAATTAACAGAGATGTGACCTCTTTTTTTATGGTTTGACTTATAAACGCCCACTGGTCTGTCCAGGGCTTAACTGAAAAACAAAACAAAAAATTGCCAGATAATGCTTAGTTCGTATCCTAAAGAGGAATCGATTTTCAATGTACCCGGAACCCAAAATTGATTCTGCAGTAAATATTTTTATCTCGATGATATTTATTTAAAATAACTTAAAATAAAAACACTATAATTATTTGGTAATTCCTATATTATTATACATGCCAAAGAATTAATCGAATGTTCTGCGGAGGTATCGTTGCCACGCAACCGCTTCGTCAATATTTATTCCCTCGTACTTAAAATACGTACGCTTAACAACGTAGTTCATCGATATATACAACAATTTCTTTTTCATTTCGGGTGTTGCAATCTTTTACTGTTAATATGTTGCTTTGAATATCGAATTCGAGTATCATTCTATATTTATTGGCGTATAGTTAGGATTATTCTGTCCCCCGTGATTCGTTTATTCATGCGCGAGGCTTGTTTACTGTCGGCGATGGTGACAGTTTGAAAAACGAGAGAACATCGAGAGACAGGGGAGCACTTCAGTTGACTGGAAAATCACAGACGAACATCAAACAGTTCACACGGAAAATAAGAAACAATGACGACGATTCTTCCTCAAAAACCCCAAGGTACATATACCTTTGCGAGTCAGCCACGTGCTGTCCAACAACGAAAGAAATACAGAGATCCTGTGGTCTTAGAGCCGTAAGTTGATGTGGTTGTGAATATTATTGTTCAATGTTGGTAACAACATTTTTTTTTATTGGTCATGAATGAAATGAATCCATAAATAAACTGGAAATAATAGCAGATCTGCGGTTAGCAACTTTGCCTGCTTGAATGATAAGACCTCATGCAAAAAGATATTACACAGCCGATTTTTGTGTCTTGGATTGCTGTAATTTTTTGTTTTATAATTTTATGGCTGGTTGATTGGAGGGGGAGTAAACATCATGGTAGCCTGTATTCAATTCAATTCAATTCATTTTATTGTACAAAACACTCATTCGAGTTGGTACAAAACAGTAACAATAACAAAATAATACATGTAATATTAGACTTGTTAGCTGAGCTCCCATCAACGGGTTCTCATATTATCCCAGTTGTATCCTGGAGTCTCTAATTTCTTTGAGATCAAAGATGTACCGCCCAATAAGGGGCGATAATGTAGGTAAGGGATCCATGACTAGCCTGAATAGTCTCCCCTTGTCTAGTAGAACACTAGGTAATAAGCTGTGCAAGTTAATCAGATCCTCCATTAATTTCTCTCTAGTTGAGGAATAAGCTGAGCATTCAAGTACAAAGTGAAATTCATCTTCTACAGATGAGGGACAAAACTGACAGAACCGTCGGTTTTCTGGCAGTTTTGGTTTCTTATAGCGACCCCGTTCAATTTCAAGAGAATGGCAACTAAGTCTTAATAATGTTAAAGCTTTTTTATGTTTTTTGTTTTGGATGGTTTCAAGGTATCTTGAAAAGCCAATATCCTTTTTGAAGAGACCGTATGTCCGAAGTTTGTTACCAGTGCCAGAAATTGGATTACCGGAGAGCGAGGGTTCGTCTAGCTAAGTATCATACTACTCACCTTCCACATAGCTATGCTACATGTCTCTCCAATCTCATGCCGGTGAAATTGAATACCCTGGTCGCTCACGTATTATCACCTAAAATCTACGATCAAAATCACCATGTTTGCGATGTCTGTGGTGAATTCGAACACATGTTAAGCCCGGCGCACACTGGAGCTATCTGCTTAGCCAAATTTCATTCATGCACAATAGCGTAAGCAGATAGCTTCCATGTGCTAGCAACTTTATGAAAGTTATTGGTCATTCATGTCCTAAAGGCGAATATCCAACATGTTTGATAATTTTGGACACATGTGGAAGAAATCTTACAGTGTGCGCTGAACGAAAGCTATGTGCTTATAAATGCCTTTTTGTTAGAGCGCATGCGTGAACCAGCATTTAATTGCGTTTTTCATCGATGGGAATATGCGCGCCGAAGGACAAAAAAAAAAGAGAAGAGTTATAGTGAATAAATATTGTTCTTCAAGAGATAAGCTGAGTTCCAAAATACATATGTTGAATTGTCGTGACAAAATATCAAGCAAAATTGTTGTTGCTGCAACTCAAGAGTGTTACTTATTGCTGGGGCAAGTAAAAATCGGAACGGACAAGCGCAACATTCATGTTAGTTGCCCGTGTTGGCAAGCATGTATTTTCTTTGGATTAAGATACTCACTGGAAAGGTTTTATTAAGCTTGTAATCTCCGAAATAATACAGTGTGGTAAGGAGATAATAATCATTTTCATGTCTCCATTCACACATGCGCTCTAACAAAAAGGCGTAAGCACATAGATTTCGTTCAGCGCACACTGTAAGATTTCTTCCACGCGTGTCCAAAGTTATCAAACACGTTGGATATTTGCTTTTAGGACACAAATAACTTTCATAAAGTTGCTCGCACGTGGAAGCTATCTGTTTACGCCATCGTGCACAAATGAAATTTGGCTAAGCAGATAGCTCCAGTGTGCGCCAGGCTTCAGGTGAATGAAGAAGAGTTTGGCATCCTTCCATTTCATTTCGGTTTGCGCACCATTATTTTAAAAGAGGTTTTGCCTACTGAGGTGCATAGGTAATAATAAGTGTGCGATGAGGATGCTCAATTTCACCTGCATGAGAATGGATAGGTGTGCAACCTAGCTATGAGGGAAATGAGTAACTACGATAATTGAAAAGTGTTCATTATGTTTTTGTGTCCCTAGTAAAGACTATGTGGACAAATGAAATTAAGATTCATGTGTACTTCTATGAAGTCGTTGTGATCGGGCACTGTATTTTTGCTCTCTGACACATTCATTTAGAATGATCATAGCAGACAACACTGAATTTTTACATTGCCGAAAGAACTATCTTTCAAATGATTCAAAACTTGCAGGCAAGCCTAAATAAAGAAATGGCGTCGCTTCAGGAAGTATTTTCTATCATGATTTGGGTCAACCAATGGAGTATCCCCTGTCTGCACAATTTCTAGGCTAATTATCTCCCTTGGCCCAGTCAGAAGCATGGTGGAGCTGGTTTTATGGTGAAGTGATCAGCTTGCAAAATGATGTATTTTAGTCAAAGTAGACTGATTGAACTATATCAGAATATTTTCATGAAATCAGACAATGGAAACGATGCATTACTGGTACATAAATGTGGCTAGAAGGTGCTGAAATAGCAAGGAGTATGTAACTCTCACTATCTGGTAACATATCTTCAAACATCCTAATGCATACCTACAACACTTATTAAGGTTCAGACCATGATAATAGTGTATGAAAATAATCGCAGATGTTTCTTCTTCCTGTCACTGAAGTCTCATCTGCACATGTCCAGGTAATCCCTAAATCTTTGAAGAGGGTTACCTGGACATTTTTGATGATTCGGATGAGCTCTCTAGTTGTGCCATTACACAATCTTGCACATTTCATCCCCAGCGGTTGTTTTAAATTAGTGCGTCTGTATCTTCCTGCAGTTTTCGCTTTGACACCCGATGTCGATTTCAGCCCAACTTCAAAGGTAGTCTCGCAGGCAATGAAATTCAAACCAGTAAAAACTCCAACCTCGCTGCGGATTGGCCTGATGAGCGTTTACTGATTGGTTTGGTTTAGTGGAAACCCCTCAAGCTATTTATATCCAGAACTGCTATCGGTAACTAACCAGGCCAGTGTATCGATCGTAATCTATCGATTGATACACTGGCTCGCGAGGATGCTGAAGTCTTGGGTTTAGGGATTAATTACTTTTTAATGACGAGTGGAAAACGTCTGAAGTTAATATGCTTAAAAAAGATAATGCTGTACATTACTTCTCAATAAATATTTTCTTGAGTCCTGAGGCTATGGTCGTCGTTTCTGTTAGGTAATATTATTTTTATGTTTTCTTTATTTTAGAAATGAGGGTCCACCAGCATATGGAAATATCATGTACGACAGAAGAATTGTACGGGGTAATACATACGCACAGCATACACTTCCAGCTGTAAGTATCCCAAACTTATGAATACGTTACTGAAGCTTGCAAATACTACAGTGTATAAATTAATTCATATCCGCAACATTTCCACTATTATATTGGCACCCATTTTTCTCATGACAACGAAACTTTGCATGGTACGATCCTCAGTCCTTCGGGTTTGTAAAATATGTGACAGCTGTTGATCAGTCTCCTGCATTTTTGTTTTGCGTGAGTAATGCAAGAGTGAAGAGTGATCAAAAGCTCTCCTGAAGAAATATCACTGAATAGTGATCATACTGGAGAGCGAGAGTGATCACTCCCCTTAAAATTTCATTGGAGTGATTCTTCAAGAAAATTATTCAGAATCAAAGAAGATTTGCCAATACCATTACCAATCATGTTATTTTGGAGCCGGAATGACTTCGGCCCACTACGGCATACACATCTAAGTTCCCCACCAGTGAAAACATTGTGTACCGGAGCAGTAGAAACATGTAGTACCATACCAGAGACTATGTCTTCACCACAACGGTACTGTGGTGGTACCAGAGCAGTCCGTCGGTAGTTGTGTCCGTTTCGGTACCACCACAGCACCGTTATGGTGGCGACATAGTCACCGCTACGGTACCATACCACTCTGATCACAGTGTTTTCACTGGTGGGGAACTTACGGGTGTACAAGTTACCTGATCACAAGAAAAGCTCAAAATATGTCTAGATACTGTTCAAATTTTCACTGCTGTGAGAAGAATCAGTGCCAGTATTATTGGCGAAAGGTTTGCAGTAGAAAGTATTTGGTAATTAAATGCATACTCCGGCTTGATCAATTTGCATGTTGGAACAATTGTCAAATTACATTTGAAGCTGTTCATTAAAGCTACAGATGTATCACTTTTTTGCTGGGGTTCAACCCACATTTGTCTCTGTTATCACACTAGTTTAGATGATGGTTCCTGAGCTTTTTCAAGATTGATTCAAGAAGATTGCTATTGTTCACAATTGTCATTCTTGTTCTTTTGACTGATTAATGATAAAATAATATTAATTTTAAGCTTTACATGGAATGTAATAGTATAATTTGTGTATATGTAAATTCATTGTT
The DNA here is from genome assembly GCA_036873755.1 of Hanleya hanleyi. NCBI lineage: Eukaryota > Metazoa > Mollusca > Polyplacophora > Lepidopleurida > Hanleyidae > Hanleya > Hanleya hanleyi. Next base: position 23,504 of record JAVTVY010010010.1, read on the forward strand.
GCGCTCTACCTTCCCAGCATGCACAGCCAGATCCAATCGAAATACAGCGGCAGCAAGAAAGCAGACGACGAGCGATAGCACGGAAACGGGCCAAGGAACAGTTACGACCACGATCCCCAGAACCAGTGGAGGGCAGAAAACACATCGATGTACAGACAGAGCTTTATCTAGAAGAATTGAGTGACCGTGTCGAGGAAGCCGATGTCGAGTGTCAGACAGATGCATTTTTGGATAGACCTCCATCACCTCTGTTTATACCCGCTAAAACAGGAGTCGATGTGGATACACAAATATTGGACGGAGACGTAAGTATACGAGAAGGAAAATATGATCCAATTCAAAACAAATAGCAGCCTTCCAATATTAAAAAAAAAGTCATATGGGCGTAATAATATATTGATTATGCAGTCGGTGTGCTATTCTCACATGCATGAATTTGTAAGCCGTATCACCTTTCTCCTAAAGACAAGGGATTGCAATGCCATTTTATGAAATTCATGATCTCGAATTCAAAATTAAAAAATAAATGTGAATTACCTCTTTTTCAGCTGTTCGACTTTGATATTGAAGTAAAGCCAATACTGGAGGTGTTGGTTGGTAAGACAATTGAACAGTCCTTAATGGAGGTGATGGAAGAGGAGGAGCTGTCTAACCTGAGGTCACAACAGAGAGCATTTGAAGAGCTTAGAAACGCAGAGTTGGTAGAACAACAGAGGCTCGAGGAGCAAGAGAGAAGGCACCGAGAAGAGAAGGCAAGATATATTACCAAATCCTTTTCAACATGCAAATAATCCCTTTTTTGTGTAACAAATGGGACAAAGTTCATATTTGTTTTAATTATTACAAATGCTCTCCTCAAAAATGTATGCTGTATTCTTTCTTCTCCACTGAAAGAATTAATTCCCTGTTCTCTGATTTATGATACTAGTCTTGCATCTGTCCTATTCATGGTCAATTCAAGTATCCTTATTGAGTATCCTTGCTTAAAAGTACATTTCTTTTGAAAAAGAAAGTTTTAGTTATCTCCCTTGATTGTGATCACTTTTGAAGAGTTGCCTCCCTTGATTGTGTTCACCTTGCAAGGATTCTCCTTGGGTTTGTTTTCTTTGGGGCTAATATATGGGGATTGTACTTATATAGAATGCACATAATTATTTAATTATTGTTTTTGTGCAACAGGAACGCCGAATGAAACAGCAACGTGAAGTGTTGAGGAAAGAAAAGGAAACAGCGGAGAAGATTGCTGCACGAGCATTCGCTCAGAGTTATTTGGCTGACCTTGTGCCATCTGTATTTGGAACACTAGCAGATAATGGTTACTTCTATGATCCAGTAGAAAGAGGTGAGGAAAAAATAGTGTCCTTTAAATATGATATTCTAAAAAAAAAAACATTATCCTCTGTTAAAAAGTCCTCTTGATGTTTTTGATATCCTGTGTGGTTTTCATTTATGTTATCACTGGAATTTCTGTTATTATGAAAAGTACTTGGATTTTAACCATGCGCTTGATGGATATCCATATATACAAGGGCTTTATTAATATTTAGGCAGCTAAAATGTGAATTAAATTTTATTCTAAACTTTTGAGTGTCGAGCTAATTTTCTATTATCTGATTAACACTGGTTAGCATGCTGTCAAATATTCTTCATCTGAAAGATTTCCTAAGGTATGAGTACAATGAAACAATTAGTATATTGTTTGTTTTTTCAGATGTGGAGCAAGGATTCATGCCCTGGTTGATGGAAAGAGTGACAGACCAGTTGGAGAAGTCTCAATTGGGACGCACAATACTTGACGGAGTTTTACGGGAGGTGGTCACTGACAGAAATGATTTATTCCAGAAATTAGAAGAGGCCTTGAGAAAACATTTGACCTCTCAAAATTTAGTCGCTGGAGCTGTAGATAAGAAACTATCTGGGAAGCAAGATGGTGATGCAAATGCAGAGGTAAGCAACTGCAAGATTTCAAATTAAGGACTTGCACCAAATTCATCTTAGTCCGTTCGATCCCAGGCCGAGTCATACCAAAGACTTGAAAAATGGAACTTGTTGCTTCCTCGCTTACGCTCAGCATTAAGAGGATAGAACAGGGACTGGTTCGCTCGGTGTCCTTATAATGTGACTGAGTGGGGTGTCATGTCTGCCTACGGCATCATATTTCGGTGAGACAGCACTATAATTTTGCAGCATTTGATCTGCTCTGTTAAAAGTAGGTACCCCCACCCTCTCCCTTCCTTTCCCCGTCGTGATATAGCTGAAATTTTTTTGAAAGCGACGTTAGACCCTACTCACTCACTCGCTCACTCGTCTTAGTCCTTTAACAAGGAGCTGCGCCAATAGCACCAGCCTCTGCATTCAGACAGCGGTTCATTCATCCATTTTCTTTCCTATATCTTTAACCCGTGAAATATTTTTACATTGATAACTGGACTATTTTCCAGCCGAAGTTGCTAAATTTATCATAAATGTAAGCCTTTTGGTAATTTTTCTTGGAATAGTGAGGTAATTTGGTCCACATTTATCATATGTACACCAGTGTTCAATGTTACAAAACCTGCCCCATTTCAAAGATATAGGAAAAACTCAAGAGAGTGGTTGAATGAACCACTGTCTCACCTGCCGGTGCTATCAGCACAACTCTTCGTTAAAGGATTAACTTGAATTTTGTGCAGAATTGTTTGATTCATCTTAATTAATACTTTGTCCGTAACTTCTTGAGCGTTTTATGTATCCCTGTTTCCTAATTATGCATGCTAAATTCTGCTACTTTTGTAAATAAATAGTACTGCATACAATGCATCAGACCTCTCAACTTATAATTTTGCCAAGTCGTGAAATTTGAATATATACCCCAGACGATACGAGCCCCCGAAATATGCGAAATTCTAGGCCTTATTTCATTCAATTTTTCGCTTTATCTTCATATAGATCTAACAGCTATATTTCACCCTTCCTGGTGCGTATAAATGAATACTTTCTAACCAAGTCCAGGAGATTTTTGAAATTACGGACTCTGTTTTCTGCTGACTGGAGCAATTTTGACTGATTGTTGGTTATTCTAGAAAGAGTTTTGCGATAATTCCCAGATGCAGGAAATTTTGATATAGCTGTGTTTGAGAGCGCGAGACAGATGCCAAATGCATGACGGGTCTGAATGCATGTTGGAAGATAAGAAATATTGATTTACTCACAATTTTATCAGCCGATATTGGCTGTTCTAAATACTCTTGCAAAGTCATGAGATATTCCAAGTAAGTTTTAAACTAGTTGTTCTATATTATTACAGGTGCCAAAAGAGGAGGAAACAGTTGAACCTGCACCAGTCGACTCGACGGAAGATGCACCCGAGCCAGAGGCAGCAGATGAAGAAGGTGGAGATGAGTGATCTCCCCTTGAACTTCAAATATGACTTATAAAAATTGTAAATATATATGAAATCCATAAAATCAGTCAAATTGGGATGATGCGTTCTGGAAATTTCTGGGAATTTGTTGTACGAGCGTGGTGCAACCCAGAAAACACAACTTGTGATGGAACTAGCTGGCATCGCTAGTATAATCAACCGAAAACTGGAAGATTTTTGTACAAACATGTCTGTGATATTATTTATGGTCCTGCCATATTGTGTATATTTGTAACATTATATGTTGAAAATATAGTCCTCGTCATCTGGTATGGGATGTTTTATATTTATACATCAAGCTATACATCGCCATTACTCAACATTGGAAATATTTATCATGGAGTTATTTGTCCATTCCATATTTAAACACAAACTATATGGTTTCAGTCTGAATGTGATTTCCCTGCTTTGTGAACAATTAATCGGCAAGGAACAGATTCCTCCGACGGTTTTTGATGATTCTGGAGTGGATTAAGAGTTCTTCAGATCAAAACTTGAGAGTACCAAACTCTGAAGTCAAATTCCTTGGCCTCAAAAAATTGGAACTACATTCTTTTGGATCTGATATTTTCTCTTGATAACGTTTTTAACTGGAATATGAAACAGGCACAACGAGGAATGATCTTGGCTGGACAAACGATAATGTAATTGTAAATATAAACTGCTCCAGATTGGCTTATAGGGATCAGTTGTTTGGTATTGTCTCATTTTATATATCACCTGATTATATATGCTTTGTCTGTTCTTGTACAAGTAAATGCCACCAATTCTATTTCTGATAAACATTCTGAATGTTCTGTTTCAAATTGACTCATCTTAAATAATAAAGTACTGTAAAACTGAATTAATCTTGGCCTGTTTTGATTAAAGGAATAATTCACTCAATTCAAAAACATTTTTATTGTAAAGCTTTTTACCTGAATATAAAGTGTACCATATATATATTTATGAATTATTTGAATTGAGTGAAGCATTCCTTTAAGTTATTCTTGGCCTAAATTAAATTAAAAAAAAAAAAATCACATTAAAAGGGAGACAATGATTGTGTGTGGCATAAGGCCTACTCTGTACAGTTACTTCCCTTGATGCTACTTCCTCGCCTTAACCAATAACTTTGGATGGACATGGTGTTTTTGGGAGGATAATTTGAACCGGGCATGCATTTGAAGCTCAACAGCCGAGGGTCTTATTGAGCTATTTTTACTGCTAATGTTGATTGAGCTTACTGTACAGGTTATCTGTATTTGATCCTACTTGTAGTATTTGTAATTCTACTCGGAAAGTGTTACCCTCTGAAATACTTCATACTTGATAATGCTCACAGCAATTCTGGACGTCCACAACGCATCTTATGCGGGTGTTCCACTCCATCCCATCCGTACTGGGGCAAATTCCTATGAGGTTAACATAGAGAAATGCGAAAATATCTCCGTAAATATAAAACTAAGTATTCTTGGTCGCCGTTTATTTGGTGAATTTGCATTTCCGCCGATAGGAACACATATATTCATAAGAAAACGAACCTCGGGCGATTTGAAGCATACATGGGAAGAAGTCTGTTGACTGGACTGGCGAATTCTTCATTTAGACCTATCTTATGGATTCACACCTCTGATCGATCTCCGGCAGCAACCACAAAGCCACGGACATGAGCCCTTCCGGACAGGAGCCCACTAGACAGGGGCCCTTTTGAACAGAAGCCCAGGAGCTTATTCCAAAACAAATAAGCAAGACACGAGCCCACATTAAAGTATTTCATGTGGTTAACATGCAGTGAGAAAAATGGCCAACATCCAGTAGCGAATCAGTCAGTTAACAATACGCTCATTTTAATCAGATGTTCAGTAAACTTTTATTCGAAGAGCGTTTTAGTACTAACAAGTACTTTCCACAAAAAAAACCCCAGTCAAATCTAATGTCAACATATTTAATCAGAAACGTGTGAATACAGTACAGACAGATCAAAATAATACAATAAACAAAGCAAAAAAACCCAACAGAATCCTAACAGTTGGAAGGTTATCATGCACGTTGTGTTTACCCTGTCCGTCCACCTGTCACCAACATCGCGCACACCATGGTCTACTATGGGTGCACTCCACACTAGGCCACGGTTTCGCACAAATGGCCCCTCCCTAAGTTTATAATAAGGAAGGACGCCCGATTTTGACAGCATGGTAATACTTCTTACCTTTCTACTAGCTGATATCTATAGTATCACCCTGCTGGACGTAACCATTTCTCCAAACGAGGATATAACAATTGCTTGTTGATCGCACTCACTCGCCACTACAGAGTTAATCGTGTCCGGAATTGAATATCTGGCGGGCCAAAATCCGCACTTTTTCGGGAAGCGAAAATGATGATTCCTTTATGGCGATAAAATTTTACAAAAAACGAGTAGGTCGACCCCCTGTTTTTTTCGCCATTTTAAATTGTTCTTTGGATGGGAAACACTTTAACATACATAAAAAGAAAATCATTTCGTACGTTTTCTCTGGGTTGCGGGTAGAATTTGACACATTGTCATATATTTTATGGAGTTTTTCAGAAAAGTTGAAGGTTTAAGGAGGATTGTACGTATTTTCTATTCAGTTTCAATTGCTCACAAGTCTTCTGAAATAATGGCACGGGTGTGCCCATTTAGAAAATATATACTTTTACAGGGTTTTTGTTAAAGATTTTACATCAATTTGTGGCCGAAGATCCGAACCCATGCCTGTTTTTAGCCGCACATCATTTAGGTGTGGAATGCACCCTATACCTAAACTGCTGACGGAAGAAAAGAAAGGTGCAGGGAAAGATCTGGTAGCGAGGCTGATATCTCGTATAGCATGGCCAGATTGTATAATCAACTGTCCCACACTTGTTAGCGGAGGTCTTTGATTGTAACTTTATTTTTTTTTGCTCAAGCGGCGTTGGACCACACGTTACGCAACGGACCACGAGACATTGTAATCTGTCGCCGTCCCCAAATAAATTGTATTGCCAAATTGACCAGGAGTTGAACTAAGCTGTTTCTGGCTCTGCTATACCTCAAAGCTAATCTAATTACAATTTTATTAAATCCTTTCTGCTCACCTACTGGATATAGCGATAAAGAAGCATTCATAGGATATTACTTTATTAAGATTGGTTTTCAATGTCTGCATGTTTTTGGTTTGAGGTTGGTTTATCGTTTTAAGATTGACAAAAAATGCTCCCCAGCCCAGACTTATTTTTACTTGTATATTTGAGGCGGCAAGCATTTTTTGTCAATCAGAGTCAGAAACTTCACTAAAAAGGTCATCGAAACAAAAGATCAGCTTTGTGACCGTTACACACATCCCAGTAAACTCAAACCACGTTTCCATTACCACGAAACCATTTTGTATCAGCTTGCCAAGTAGGTTTGGAGGCCTTGTGTGTTTATCTTAGTCTGTCTGTCCATCGGGTCCAACTTGTATAATCAACTTGTCTCACAAATGTAACCGGAGGTCCTCGAACTGGTTGCAAAGAAATAAAGACACGACGAATGAATTATTTTTCCAAATTTATCAGGAATTTCTGTATCTGCAATGGATCGTAATAGTAGGATCTGGATTGGAGGATCACGTGCAAGCAACTTCGAAGTTATTTTAATTTGTCAAAACAAAATAAACCGCGCAGTGTTATACGCGTGTTTCAAACTTTATTAGGTTGAATTTTGTCCCGTATAGACCAATCCAATCGGGAACTATATATAGACCAATTATCAGCGATTGAAATTGGGCTAATCTTTTCGATCAATAGCCGTCTGGGATCCAATTTTCCGTTTCCATCAAATCAATTGAAAATATTCTTAATCGCTTCAAACGACTGAATGCTCGAGAACTGAAAAGACCCTGTATAATATTTATATTAATTGCAGTTGCTGTAACTTCTTCATGCAGACTTTCAAATCTAGGATATAGATTGTCAGAAAACTAACCTAATTGTCTCCATTCTTTTCGGTTTTTGTCGAGTGTGGAAAGAATACAAGATATCCCGTCCTGTCAATAAACTAAAATATAGAATCAACCACGAATTGCCTGTCCTTTCTCGGAGCTGTATAAGTTTGTTGTATACAAAAGGACCTCTTCATGATAAATTATAATGATACTCTAGGACGACATGGTGAGGCCAACCACCGCAGTCATTTTTCTCTCCAGTGGATGTGTGAAGTCCGTGCATACAGCCGGTGTATTGTTGGGTGCCAGGCTTGTTAAGTGGGATGTAATTGTAACCGTTGAGAGGTATGTGAACGGCTCATCTGGCAGTGAGGTGCCCATTTTACCCGGTTGCCTTTCGGGTTCACCGACGACCGCTTCAACCGTAACATTATTTCTACAGCCCATGCCCCGAACGCCAGTCGCGACCAATGGTGGCACGCGTGTTATTGCGATTTGATTACGGATTTCCCATGTGAGAGCTCTTGGCTATATTTTAATAGATATATATCCCGATAGATATTTACCCCCGCACACTGGAAACAACAAAGTACACGCGCCAAGCTCTAAATAAAGGTACGGTAAATCACTTTTTTTTTTTGCCAGCAAATGTGAACAGGCTAAGTGAGGAAAAGGACATGGGCAAACTTCTTCGACATGGCAAACATTCGACATGACCCGAGGCACACGCAAACTCATGGTTTATTTATCACATATTCTGAAAAAATAAAATAATAAAGAAAAATAAAATTACCGTTATGTAGTATATACACTGGGTATACCCTATAAACGAAAACTTTATTTCGGGTTGGAATATACGATTCATCTCTATAACATGGGCAAAAGTTGACCATCATTGCAGTGTAGTCCAAGTTCTCTTACACGTTCTCATGTTTATTGAAAGTTTTTTCGTTGTTTACATAAAACCTTTGTTTTACAGGGCTAAACCGACCTCTAACAAACGCAATTCGTTTCAAACAGCGATGTTGATACCATGATAATCTAATGAGCCCAATGATCATCCTAAACCATATATTCATAACGAGCACGAATTAGGGAGCCATCCGTTTAAATTAACGCTTTCTCGTTCAGCATTAAAGCCGCCACGTGTTGGTCACCACGCCTCCCACCCCAACCCGTGTCCGGCACACTTGACCCCCTCACGCCCATCAGCTGACCGTAGTTTTTTTTATTGTTGTCGAAAAAAACAAGACTTGATTGATGACCTGGAATAATTGGAAACTCTTTCCCTATGAATATTTTGTCATATTTTACTGAATAAAATAATGAAATTCGTTTTCCCTTCCCAGTTCAAGGTGTCCGTTTTTTCTACACGTTCAGAAGACTTTGGACTGCTAATCCTTTCTGCCATACAATGAAATGACAAATATAACGGTGTTGGAAGACTGCTTTCAGAGAATGTAAAACGACATCAAGTAGAATGATAAATATAATCCATACTATAATAATTGTTACGATAAATATTAAATTAATATTGAATAAATATCTAAAAACAAGCTTTGAAGAAAGAAGTATCCAGACTTCATTATGATTTGTCAAACAAAAATATACCGTAAATTTTATTTTTCAAAAAATGTACTCATACGTCTTTATTATGATGTGTCTTACCTTCACTGTTTCTTTTCATTTGGGTATGAACTGATCATATATATATATCGACAAAACAAGACAAGTTTGTGGTAAGCGTGTGCGTCGTTCTAAACCATGCTGATCAACACTTCTTTCGAACAATTTTCACCAAAGTTATCTCCTTTGTTCAAGGTAAGAGTGAGTGAATAGGGTTTAACGTCGCTTTCAACATTTTTTCAGCTATATCACGACGGGGAAGGGAAGGGAGGGGAGGGGGAGGGGAAGGGGAACCTACTTGTAACAGAGCAGATCTAATTCTGCCATTTTATTCAAGGTAAGAGTTACCAATTAACCTTTACTGTGTCCGTAATGTTACATTAAGGATCAATCTAGGTAAACCAAAATGGTAAATCAGGGGAATAATATTCCGTTATTACCCCTCAGCCCATAGGGCTGTGGGGTCTTGTCGTTGCCATGTACGTACGTACGTCCGTCCGTCCGTCCGTCAACATGTTCTTGTCCGCTGAATATCTGCAGATCTATGAAGTCGGGCCTGACCAAACTTTGGTGAGAGCTTCCTGAATGTTGACTGATGAAATGATTAGCTTTACAGATGGCTATGATGATTTCATGATTTTTAATTTTTTTTTTATTATTTATTGATGGCTCAGCTTTTGCACTGTTATCTATGCCCATCAACATGCTCTTGTCCGCTGAATATCTGCAGATCTATCAAGTCGGGCCTGACAAAACTTTGATGAGAGCTTCCTGAATGTTGACTGATGAAATGATTAGATTTTCAGATGGCTGTGATGATTTCATAATTTTTAATTTATTTTTTTATTATTATTTATTGATGGCTTGGCTTTTGCACTGTTATCTATGCCCATCGGGAACCCTTGGTTGCATGTTTCAGTGTGAATTTTAAAGGTTTCCTGATACAAGAAAGCCTGGTCCATTCAAGATTCTCATTCAATGAAGAACAACATTTTTCTTTAATTTTGCTATTAAATCATTCTATTCTACATCATATGATTTATCCTAAAACTTTTGCATGAACCATATTTGTGTCCACACATTCAACTGGTACAACATAATGCTTCAATTTTTGTCACCAAACATGTTACTGTACCTTGGAAATTATTTAAAACGAGTGATTAGGAGAACCCATTTTTAGCCGGACTCTGGGCAATTTTGAACCAGTTTGCATACCTGGAGCTTATGCCCCCCCCCCCCCAAATAATGATAAGGGTGGGCCTGTGTCAATCAGTGTGTTTACTTGTTATCACACTTGTGCAATGCATAAATTGCCACTGATAGAGCTACACTTTCTTGCATGCTGTAATCCCAGCACACCACTCAGGTGAAACCGAAGTCTGTTATATACGGTATCCAAGGATTTTTTTCTCTCAGTTCCTTTTCTTAATTCATTATTGAGGGTCCAATTTTTTTAAGTGAATTTCGGCGCAAAGAGCCTGTGATCAATCACAAAACAGAGGTTTATTAACATGAAATTCAATACACAGCTATGCAATCAGATCGATATTGAGGCTCCCAGAAGCTTTTCTAGGAGTATTTCCTTCAGAAATCCTTTCAAATTGAACAACAACAACACTTTCGTTTTTTGTTTCATTTGAGTTTTGGGCGCCCATATGTTTTCCGAAACTAAATTGGCTCTAGATGCAGCCCTAATCCTACTTGACTAAAAAAAAACAGGCTGAGGGGTCCACGCACCTTTAGGTGCTTGCCTGCAATTCATGTATTATATCTGAGTTTACTGAGATTGATTAAGCATCAGAAAAATGCTGTTAGCCGTGAAATGAATGTTTCGGGTTCTGGGTATTCTTTTATGCTTGAATTTCACATTGGTGTAACGTTCACCACAAGCATAGCTCGACGGTATACCGGTCGTGTCGTCCATTCTGGTCACCGCATATGATTTGTAATTGCATCAAGTATATGCACCATAATTCAGGGGTGGAAGTTTTATGTGACGTCAATATGAGAACAACTCCTTTGTGTGTGATGGTAATAAAACCGATTGTTTTTTGTTTGTTTTTTTCAATTCAGAACCAGCAATCAGATTTTTATTGAAGTTTACATACTAAAATATCACCTAAAACTGACTGAGCATATGCTTTTGAGAGAGAAGGAATAAATTGGTCGTCTTTCTCTATCTCTCAAAATCATGGCCTATATTGGTATTTTGGAAGCATTTTTACAGAGGATTTTATTTTGCAACAAAAATATGACACCTCAAAATAAAATGACATTTTCTCACAATATATTGAGAACTTTGATCATTTGAGGGTTCGAGGTGTCATATTTTTGTTACAAGAGACAATGTTCCCTATAAATGTACCCAAAATAATTGGCCGGGGAACACATTTTCATCAATCATTATATATTTCCGACGGTCACGGATACGTAAAGGGGAACAACTTTGCTGACATACCGGTAGAGGGCGGAGTGCAGAGGGGGTCAGATTTATCCTGCAGCCATACGATAGCTTGCGACGCTACGAATATATACATTTTGATACATTTGTATTATGACGTTCTCTTGTGACGTTTGTTATTTGGACCGCCAACAATGGTATCGCGAGTGGCGTCATCACAATATGGATTGTTGCAACATCATAGCGAATGATCGACGTCACAGAAGAACATACCAGATTCTTCAATTCATTTGGACTAGAAATATATATCTTACATCATACAACAAGAGCGCCTCGTGTGTCTGTCAATATGTTAGGATAGTCACTCTGCAGTACATCTGTTTTAATTTCATTTTGACCGCCCATTTATCGAACTGGAAACCGTTTTGCGTCAATTTCCTTTGATCCACCATGTTAACAATCTTCGATATGACCCCCAAGCAGTCACGCCCTCTGCCGTGACGTTGGTAAAGTTGCTTCCCTTTGTACATCCGTGACCATCGTTTTTTTTCGGGAATGATATTCTCATGCAGTATGTAAATTCAAGAAAACATTAAATTTTTACATATTTTGAAATGAATAAAAAAAAATAAAAAAAATAAAAAATCAGCTTTATTATCGTCACTCTCTAAGGAGTTTTTCCTGTGAACATTGCATATCCTTTCATATTTCACTGCCCCAAATTAGTTTTTAGTAGACGAGACAAGAATCTGTTTACTGCAGAATTTAGTTTTAAAGAATAAAAATTTATAAACGGTACATATTCATTTCCATATTAATATATTGAAATACGAACACCCATTGAAAATTAAAGTGATGAGACTGTCTAACGGTGTTCAATATTTGCAGCCTGTTGATTGTATGTCGGTGAAGTACAGGCCGCGAATAACCGCGTGAAATCGAACATGCCCTGTTCTTTGAGAAGAAAACACACACTATTATAGGACTGATTTGGGCTCATAATCCATTCTTCTCACCTGTTTACGGTCATATGTAAACTCTGGAATCGACCCGTAACCCGAAACGCGCTATTCTGGTTAGCGCTCTGGAGAACGGCATAGAACTCCACTCATTCATACGCCATTTCCTAGACTTTAAATCTGAAAAAATTGACATTTCAAGTGCCTTGTTTACCGGGCATGTTTTCTCGTTCGATTCTCAGCTGAGTCCGTCGGGAGACCGACTATAAGCCAAGGCGAAGTTCGTGATGGGGTCAGATGAAAAGAAGCAAATGTCGAAATTATGCGTCTTTTCGTATTTACTCGCGAAGTCGACTTTTTACGAAAACTGTCCTAACTGAAATGGCCTCAATGGCAACCGCTACATGGAGGCAAAAAAACGAAACAATGCTCTGTTTTCACAAGTTATTTGTCGTTAAGGCAGCAATTAAATGGTTTGACATTTTTTTCTTCCTCGTGATATTTTTCTCATCCGCTAAATCCACATGCTACGCAAGACATAAGTTCCAATCTCACAGGAACATATACCCATTAACTGTGCATAACAATAAAAGTCCCGCACGAATGATTGACATATGTAAATAACAGATGACATATCCGAATGATGTTTGGTCCCAAGAAGCAGTTTCTGTCTAAACAGCACGAATACTTATCGATCCATATATAATCAGACAATAATTTAACTGAGTGATAGTTTTTTACAGATCACATATGTCTGGATTCAGACAATCTCCAGGGTATTATTTTCTCTCGATTCCACTGCATGTGACGTTTCAATATTAAACATCGATCCATTTTAATTGAAAAAGTCCGAAAGGGTAGAATCTTTGAGACTAGCTATTCAGCCTATTTCGCATGAGCTGACTTTCTTTTATATAGAATCGATTTCCTCATATATTTGAATTATTAGTCCACATTATGCAATATTTGTAGCATTAATCCACAATAAGAGAGGACTGAAGAATTCGCCCGCTGAGAGCCAAATGTGACGTACTCGTTCACAGTGAGGTATAGGTTTCAAGAAGTATAGTACACTTAGAGCATGGTTTGAAGCATTAATCCAAAGAGAGGAGGGTTAGAAGAGCAATGGGTATAACCCAGACGGGAAGAAAACCAGCCGATATATGAAAAAATAATTTGTATTCACTCACTCATTCACTGCATGTGTGTAAGATAAGATATTAGTCATAGGAAGTAAGGTAAGAAATATTAGCCCACAACGTTTGTTTGAAATTGTTAAGGGCGGCTTTCCGTACGAATTTCGGCGCCCAACAACACTGCTCTATATATTTCACATAACATTTCTTTGTTCATTTTAGTTAATTAGGTTATAGTAGTAAAGTTCATGCACTTGGAGTTGCATGGTGGATTCTTCGGACAGAACTGAGTGGAATCTTCAGGAATCTGTGCTTGTAACAGTGCTCGGATTGGGTATCAGGGTACAGGATGGCAGGAACTACGTCCTATTTTTCGTGAAAGTCAAAGAATCATATTCTGTGTTAACTTCGGTGGAATCTTTAGGGCTATCGCGTCTGGTCTGTTTCGGGTTTAATATTCGGTATTTGGACGTTATTTTCCTGGAATGTTGTCACTCAGGGCGCTGTCTAAGTCTTATTTTCGTCGTCCGTATAAAGCTGTTTCAGGTCTGGCCAGTCCGTGGTCTTGAGTGTTCTGCCTGTATCATAAAGAAATACATTTTTTGTAGAGTTTCGTGTTTCTGATTTTTGGCGTAATGACACTAATAAATATCATCACACAAACAGGCACCCTCGAGCTCTCATCACACATGATAATAATAACAATAAATAAATAAATAAATAAATGTGTCAATAAATATAATAATGGGTATAGATAGATAAATAAATATGTATAGTAAGTCATTTCGCGTCAGTAAACAATTAACCGAACGCATATTGTTTGATGGCCGTAGAGTTTTGGTAGGACAATGGGACAGACGACGCTCAGTATCAAGGTAACTCCGCCTATCACCATCATTTTCTTATATTTTATGCTGAATATTTTTCGCCTCTGGTACTGATTTTGACCGTGCTACTCTGTTATGCCTTTATTCAAATTGGTCGTGAGTTTTTGTAGGACAGTGGAACAGACGGCCCTCAATATCAAGGTATCTTCATTGTTGCAAACTCGAAATTTCTAAATGTGTCAGCGATTGAGCGAGTGCTATATATGAACAGTTTGTTTTGATCATAATGTTTTGTAGGGCTATGATGCAAACGACCCTGAATATCGAGATAATTCTGTTCCTACCATATCCTTTGTTGAAATCGAAAGAAGGATTTGGTCTCTATTTGAGTTGTCATAGTATTCGGTGATACGTAAGTAGTTCTTTATGTGGTCGTAGATTATATTACCACGATCATCCGGAGGGTTAAGCATATTTACCAAGGTGAATTTAAGTTTTAGGTGTTGTATTTCGTCCATGAGTTTCTGGCGGTGAAATTTTACCTACATTGGAGTATAACATGTTCTATTGTTTCTATAAGACCACACCGGCTGCACATTTTGTACCAATTTGGGAATAGCATCGACAAATCTGAGTTTAGTCCTGTTTTTTTTTCAGCCTAAGCCGTGCGATTATTTTGTCATCGCGTCGTTGTTTTATTTTTTCCCTCAGATGATTAAATTGGATTCAGTTGCTTCTAGTGCTATCTTTATATCAACTTTTTCTCTCTGTGAACAGTAGTGAACAGTGTTTTATTTGCACTTTAACTTCCTGAGATGTCCACGGGGGCTGGTACCCATATCAGAAAAACGTCAATACCCAAAGCCCTAATTTCAGTGTTTAGATATTGGATTTCGTAAATGAGATCTGGTCTAAGTTTGCGATTCTGATTTTTTATATGCAGATTAATGCACTCAAAGAGTCGCTGCACACAACTGAGCGAATGGGTCTATTTTTTACTATCCATTGCAGTGACATAATTATGGCTATTAGCTCACTAGAGTAGACAGACATATTGACAAGTAACTTGAATCCTTTAGTAATCTTCAATTCCTGAATAACGAAATCTGATCCAGTGTTGCTGTTTATGCTTTTTTTATCCATCTGCGTAGATATTCAGGCTATTTTCGTCAATTTTGGTGGAGGTAGTCTATAGTATACAAGCATCTAGTCTGTCATTCAATATTTAATGTAGTATGGGCTTTCCTTCTTCAGAGGTGCAGTTGCCAGCATTTCAACTTTTTCTCTTGAACATTTGGTAGTTTTATGTCTTCAGCGTATGTTCCTTACAGAGGACTTCATAATCGTTGACCAATATATCTTTCAGTGACAAGAAATTACATGCCTAGACGGAATGAAAACATCACATGTAACTTTGCACCTCCTATCTGAAGTTGTCAACTTCTAATAACATGTTTATTTCATTTGGTGTGTTTCTATGATTCTCATTGGCTGAATGGCTGTTGGAAAACCCATCACCCAATCAGAGATCAGCATGACAGTCGAAATTAACTGGCAAGTTTGCAACTTCAGACACAACAAATCTGTTCAGCTTCACAACTTGCCAGAGCAACATGGCGTGTTGGTGGACATCACGTCAGCCACAAATGCATAGTAAACTTATGAAATGATCCCCTGTAAGAAGTTTTGTAACAACGTAACCGAAGGGTGCAGAGAACTGTAACCATTTACCTTTGAGATATTCATATTGAGATATGTTTTTGGTGAGTTTGTAACACGTGTTTTGGTTCAATAGACCGATTTTTTTGCAGAAAAGTATTAGGGATTGTTCCTCTCGCACAGTAAAAAAATAAATTCTTGAATCAGAATTTTATTGCTTTATTTTCTTATTTGAAAATATTAATCGTAGAATTTCTTAGATTTTGTACAACATTTTCTTACACTTTCAAAAGTTGAGAAATATTTTTTTGCATTTGCTCAGATGGCTGAAATTTGGAACACTGATCAGTTTCAACTTCCTTCTCAAACTTGTGTAAAATTGTCTATATTGGTGAATGCTGCGCGTGGAACAGCAGGAAGTTTCCAAAATAGCACCCGATCAAAATAGCTCTCTCACCCGTAACTCATTGCCTGAGGAATTGATACCTCACTATAACACCACTATGATTCATAAACACAAACTAGTATTTGCCGTTTTCATGCAAAATTGAGTCTTGTCATCAGTTTTAAGTTTTGGATTGAATATATTTGGGATTTCTTCACCAACTTCGGGGCCAGTAGGGTAAAGATTATCCTAATAATGAGGAAATTATTTGAAGCTGAGTTCTGGTACCTGATATAGCATATAACAATATGTTGTTAAATTTTCAAGCTATTCTTGTTGTGGATGTCCGCTGGTGGTTTTTGACTTTGGCAGCCATTTTGCCTGTTTTTCTATTGGATTATCTCCCTTCCCTGGGTTAAGAGATGGGGATTTCCTTTAAAAGCCTTCTAGCCGAGAATTTTGCACACCAACATCCATCCAATTTGCTAAATTTTGGTAGACATTGTGATTATCTGCAAACATTTAGAATATAAGAAAAAGTTAAATACTATTGATATGAATTTTTCATGCATATGCTTCAAAACTAGGGCTATTCCCTATGCTTTCTGGGTTATCAAATTGAGCATGGGTCAGCCCACTTAACGTTGCCTACAGCTAAAAAATGCACACCAACCTATATTTTTTTCTTTGTTTTTCCTCATATTACACAATTATGAATGCAACAACACACATTATTCAAAAAGTTAATTACTTTGATTTACCACCAGCGGACATCCTTAAATGCAGGATATCTTAATTAGGAAAAAATATCTTGTCATGCTTTGCTATTTTTCTCAGTTTTCTTAATTTCTTAGTTTCTCTTACTTGACATTTATCTTATCTAAGAAAAACTAAGAGAGTAAGAAAAAAGTGGGACCCACGCAAGATTTTTTTTCTGAAATTAGACATTTGAAGTATCATTTTCTTGTTTGAGAAGTAATGTGTTTCTTGTTTGAGAAATAATAAGAAATGACGTATTGTTGATTATTTCTTAATTGAGATAAATTTTCTTAAAATACCGTTATTGATTCAGAAAAAATCTCTTGCGTGACTCCTTAGAAAATGTAATGCAATTTGGGACAATTGTGTCATTGTAGTTGCTATGGAGCAAAGTTTGAAGTATTAGTCTACTGTGAATACGGTGTCGAGAATTAGTCCACTGACAACAAGGTTTTATAATAGTTTTCTGTGAGCTCTTCGAGTGTGATCACCATCATTGGGACATGATGTTTATACGGTCCCTAGCATCGGGTTATGCGGAATTTACCGCTGATTTATCGACATTAACAAGCCAGCTCCGACATTCAATATTCAGCCGTCGTCCATAAAAGAATTTCCGCGTCAATAATGGACGTACCTATTTCGTATGACAGCATTAATTCCAAATGTGTATGAAATAAAAATAACAGAAACAGAAGAGAGAATCGGTAACACTTCAATAATGTCAGCAAGACATGATGCTGTTCTTTACATAAAATCCTAATCACTGACGATTACCTTTATCCAAATGAATTTCCAAGTCGTTTTGCAGAGTATGTATCACAGTCACGCATTATAGGTTAATGCAGATAGAGGGCGTTTTTATGTCTGATTTTAATCTGAGTGGATATCTTAAAGCAAACATGAAACAGATACTATGAAGGCGGTTGAAGTCATAATGTTGAACTTCTGTTGTTGCAAACTAAAGTTATTCACGTCGCTTAAAACGGATGTAAATATTGATTAAAACAAATACCAAGCTATCATGCGTGCAGTCTGAAGGATTAAAACCAATACCAAGCTGTATGAAATGCTATATATCATTTGTAATACAGACCGAAGGATTGAAATCAATATCAATCTTTATTAAATGCTACGGTGCGTGCAGTCTGAAGATTTAAAACCATTAAGTTGTAGGAAATGGTGTCCTGCGTATACAATCTGAAGGATTAAAAACCAATATTGATTGATATCATGCGTACAGTCTGAAGGACTAGAATAAATACCAAACTATATTGAATGGTATCATGCGTACATTCTGAAGGATTAACACCAATACCAAGCTATATTGAATGATATCATGCGTACAGTCTAAAGAACTAAAACGAATACCAAACTATATTGAGTGGTATCATGCGTACAGTTTGAAGTATTAACACCAATACCAGCTATATTGAATGATATCAAGCGTACAGTCTGAAGGACTAAAAGAAATACCAAGCTGTGGGGAATGCTGATATATGTGTATTCTGCTGGAATAAAATAAACAGCAGTCTACCGGAAATGAATCATGCCTGCAGTTTGAAGATTAAATATAATTAAAAGTTGTAGAAAATGGTATCATGCATACAATCTGAAGGATTAAAACCAATACGAAGCTATAGAAAATGATATCACGTGTACAGTCTGAAGGATGAAAATCAACATAAGTTTGTATGATATTCTACTACGCGTGTAGAATAAAATGTCAATGCCGATCTGTATGAAATGCTACCATGGGTGCAGTCTGAAGGTTTAAAATCAGCATCAATCTGTAGGAATGTATTATGCTTATGTTCTTCAAGATTATAATCAACACCAATATGCGGGAAATGCTACCATGCGTATAGTCTGAAGGGTTGAAACCAATACCAAGCTATAGAAAATTCTATCATGCCTGTAGGCCTATTATGTAGGATTAAAACCAGTACCAAGCTGTAGGAATGATATCATGCGTACAGTCTGAAGGGTTAAAACCAATACCATGTTGTAGAAAATGTAAGCATGCGTGCATTCTGTAGGATTATACTCAATACCAATATGTAGGAAACGCTATCGTGTGTACAGTCTGAAGGGTTAAAACCAGAACCAAGCTATAGGAAATGCTATCATGGGTACAGTCAAGATTAAAACCGATACCAATCTTGCCTGCATTCTGTAGGATTATACTCAATACCAATATGTATGAAATGCTATCGTGTATACAGTCTGAAGGGTTAAAACCAGAACCAAGCTATAGGAAATGCTATCATGGGTACAGTCAAGATTAAAACCGATACCAATCTTGCCTGCATTCTGTAGGATTAAAACCAATACCAAGCTGTATGAGATACTACCACTACCATGTGCACAGTTTGAAGGACTAATACCAATATCAAGCTATAGGATATGCTATCATGCGTACAGTCAAGATTAAAACCTATACCAGTCTGTAGAGAATGATATGCGTACAGTCGGAAGGATTAAAACCCGTATCAAGCTGTAGGAAACTATATCATGCATACAGTCCGAAGGATTAAAGCGAATACCATGCAATCTGTAGCAAATGCTATCATGCCCACGGTAATGTCTGAATAAAAAAAAATAACTAAATTGGAGTGGACATCAGTCTGTCTTGAGCCAGTGAAACTTTTACTCAGTGAAGCTTTCATTCAAGTTTTTTTGTCTATAGTACTAGGTACTATTAAAGTGATCGTAAACCCTCAATTAAAGTTTTCATCAAATGAAAGACAATTGGAAACAGTGTCCGAAAATATTTACTGTAATTTTTACGATTTTATTACACAGAGTAAGCTGCAAATAAAGCATGGTATTCTATGGTGGTCTGTTGCAATCATATTTAGGTCGAGTGACGTCACACTGCCTTCATACATATATTTCAAACTTTGTATGCGCTTTCCAATGCTTGCTTCAAGCTTAAATTGTGTATACTTTGAGTTTCAACACAGACTCACTGTTCCAATGTGCATGTTTCACCAAATGTGGAAATTAAATGCAAGATTCAAATTGACTTGACGCTCATGAGTTACCATCTCCCATATTTTGGTGAAACATGCACATTAGAACAGTGAGTCTGTGTTGAAGCTCAAAGTATACACACCTTTAGCTTGAATTAAGCATTGGAAAGTGCATACAAAGTTTGAAACATATATATTAAGGCAGTGTGACGTCACTGGACCTAAATATGATTGCAACAGACCACCATACTAGAATACCATGCTTTATTTGCAGTTTACTCTGTGTAATAAAATCGTAAAAAATTAAAATAAATATTTTGGAACACTGTTTCCAATTGTCTTTCATTTGATGAAAACTTTACTTGAGGGTTTACGATCACTTTAAGTAGAATAATTCGGGTCCTTCACATCTGTAGCCAATTCGAGCGTCTTTCGCGTATATTGCTATTCAGAAATGATAAATTGTAAGTATTAAGTGTAATCATCTCTCTTGCCGTCTATTCCTCTGAAGAGAGATCATTTCACTTATTTCTAGAGATTTAGGTCTAGAGATTTTCCGTCTCTGTGAACAATGGAGTAGCGACCTCTGATAACTTCACTGACCATCACATCGGATATGGGTTCATCTGTCTATGGTTTAGAAGGTTTTGCCTACTTTGATTTGATTTTGAAGTAGACGTCATAGCCAGATCATGGCTCTACATGTACAGATTATCGTACCCAGTGTACAGGTTATCGTAGTCAATGTAATATTGCTGAACGCGACGTTAACTCTAATTCTCTCTCTCTCTCTCGCTGGAAAGTCTGCCACCATTCAGGCAAACAATGAAGGGAAACACACTATTATAGAAAACTGAATATTTTCATTACAATTTTGGGATGACTGTTTTTATATATACTGTCTTTATATAAGGCAGCCCTGAGCTTTTGTCATAACTTTCCTGTACTCAGTTTCTCCGGTGAATGATTTACAAGTGCAATGTTATAAACAAACACATTAAAAATACACCTGGTAGATACTTCCATGATCCAGGGGATGTAATTATGAATTCTTTTATGTTTCTTAATACGTTTTTCATTGAATATCTTAAAAATGTGGTAAATATTTCGGGGGATCCACAAAGCAACAGTTGGGTGTCTTCCAGGTGGACCTCAAAGACATCGATCTCGCGGGATAGAAATAAATAACACGTGTTCGTTTTTAACCAATCGATATATTGGCTTACCGCGCATGACATCTAAACAAAGAATCCGGACTGAAAGTAACAAATTATTGACTTTATTCCTTACAAATAAATCGAGTTACAGCACAAAACCGCCAATTGATATCAGCCAACGAATAAATCTGTATTGTGTTTGGCCTCATCTTGTCCCTATTTAAACCGCATTATAAAGTGAGACGATCGTTAAGTTTTCTCTATGCTCATAATAAAATGAATATGCTATTGAGTGTCCTCGGTATACGCAGATTTTTCCGTTCGTTCAGCAAACCGAGGTAACACATAATGAACAATGATATGTTTGCAAGGCCAAAACAAATCTGGGCGGATATAGATCTTATTGTAAGAGTCCTATTTTGTTCACCACCTCACACGGAGAATTCCATCTGCTGTTTTCTCCCTTTCTGGGGTTTTATAATAATCGCTCAGTTTATATCACTTGTGAAGTTTCCACGACGAGAGGTTTGTCGAATGAATGCTTTGAATACCTCTTGAAAATTATAGCTTTTCTGATTTATGGAAGCTAT
>JAVTVY010010011.1:0-45307 GCA_036873755.1 Hanleya hanleyi
AATTTGGGCTGGTGACAACAATGACAGCATAAATGTGATGTGAACAGTTCAAGTGTCAGTTCAGATTGGCTTTAGGTTCTCGATCGACTCCAGCTTTATATATGCGGTGGAGGCAACGCTACTCGTCGGAGAAGTTGGCAGTAATGTCGTCATAAACTCGGCAGCTGGGCAAACAGGTATACTTTCATATGGATTAGTTCCGGTGGGTATTATTCAACGGGAGATATAATCTTTGAGATTATTTGTTGTTCTCTAACATTCGTGCATTAAATAAGGTCATGTCTACGGTGGCTCATAAGTGACATTGATTTTTTTTTAATTATGATTTTTTTTTTTGCATTATCACCTAGGTGGAAATTACTCTCACCCGGGTGATATTATTATCACCTGGGTGGATATTATTCTCACCTGGGTGGAAATTATTTTCACCTGGGTGGAAATTATTTTCACCTGGGTGATATTATTATCACCTGAGTGGAAATTATTTTCACCTGGGTGATATTATTATCACCTGGGTGGAAATTATTCTCACCTGGGTGAAAATTATTTTCACCCGGGTGATATTATTATCACCTGGGTGGAAATTATTCTCACCTGGGTGGAAATTATTTTCACCTGGGTGATATTATTATCACCTGGGTGGAAATTATTCTCACCTGGGTGGAAATTATTTTCACCTGGGTGGAAATTATTTTCACCTAGGTGGAAATTATTCTCACCCGGGTGATATTATTATCACCTGGGTGGAAATTATTTTCACCTGGGTGGAAATTATTTTCACCTGGGTGATATTATTATCACCTGGGTGGAAACTATTCTCACCTGGGTGGATATTATTATCACCTGGGTGGAAATTATTCTCACCTGGGTAGATGGAGTTCGCATGAAACAACGGAGTGAACGGCGCTGGTATAGGGTGCATTCCACACCTAAATGATGTGCGGTTAAAAATAGACATGGGTTCGGGTCTTCGGCCTTAAATATATGTGAAATCTCTGTGGTAAAACACCGCGGAAATTATACAAGAGTCCCTATAGATTAAAAAAATCGTGACAAAGATTTTTTCCCATTTTTTCCCAATGAATGACAAAGACGCAAACATAGAAAATACTGTGTTTCTGAATTTTTCGAGGGCGCCGCCATGTTTATTTTGAGCAGGATTTTAAACCAATGGGAAAGCTTAAAATTCAGTTGTGCCGATAATCTCCTACGTCATCGGACCTTTACTGAGCCGAGATAACATGGCCGCTGTTACACGGAGGAGAAACAACTATCCCTACTTCCGGGATTTTGACGAAATTTGCCATGCTTGCGGGTAGAGCAACTTTATCTTTCGGGTAAAATGGCCGATTCTAACAGACGGAGATAAATCTTCCGACAATTCAGACGAAC
Organism: Hanleya hanleyi; assembly: GCA_036873755.1. Classification (NCBI taxonomy): domain Eukaryota; kingdom Metazoa; phylum Mollusca; class Polyplacophora; order Lepidopleurida; family Hanleyidae; genus Hanleya; species Hanleya hanleyi. The sequence goes on from JAVTVY010010011.1 coordinate 1,393, forward strand.
CGTCTAAGTAAGTAGTAGATATACAGTTACCAGTTGGTGACAGAGATTCTTATGAACCTATAGAAGCTTCGAACGAGCTGTATTGTTGTCTGGATGTTTCTGTATAATCTTCACAAAATAGGCAGTCAATTGTGCAAGCGAACATTTGTCAAATCCACGCCAGTTAATTGCACGTCAATTTGTCTTCAATCTTCCTTTATATGTTAGATTGTGCACTGTATAGCAGGGTAGACCCATTAGTGCTTGAATTATATGCTGCCGAACGTTTTTTCGACGTACATTTCGTTATTCCGCACTTTTGGTGATATTATTCAGTCTTCCGGGCGCACTTGCTCATGCTTCCGGGTAATCGATAAACATTTTCATCATTTCCAAGCACACCCCCCTCCCCCCACCCCCTTGGCCCCACCCCCTTGGGTTTTCTTCAGGCTCAGCAGGCTTAACATGTATGTATTCATTTGCTGTATTCATGTGACCAGCCTGTCATGTGAGAATTTTCCATCAGATGCACAACGCTCGTTGTACATCACCTTTCTCGACTGCGAGAAATTGCATCGGTAAGCCTAGGCCTATGTTTCGGAGTACCGGTGAGTCAGTTTTTAGCACTGACCCGACTGACGCCGTACTTACTACGATACACTCCTTCGCGTCTTATCACTGCAAAAATGACCGACGTTCTTGCTGTGGTTATGATTCACAATTTCACCGGGTATCAAGTTTATTTCACTCACATATGCAAGCGTCAACTCCTGGATCATCATCTTCCTTCGCCAAAGCCGTGATAGAAAACTCGCCACTTTCCAACCTGAGCAATGTTTGGCGCTCGCGCAATGGGAGGCAGCTGCATCGCAAGAGAGGAGTATTTATTATGCACAACGCTATGCCGTGAACAATTGCTATGTTTCTTGGTCCAGCAAGACAGACTATCAATATCATGGGACATCACGATTTACAGAAGAACACGTGATAGGCTTTCATCTAATGAATATTTTCGTGGAATATTAATTTGGCCTATTGTGCAATAAGGCTTGCCTTTTCATTTTTATGCTAAATGGTGTGAAGCTCTCATTTCCGTATAATTATTATTCACAGCAGCTATCCGTTCATCTGTTTGCAGATGGCTAGACAGGTTAGGTTCGGAATCCGGTATTTCAGGTGTATATTCTCTGAACGATAGTGTTGGGCCGTTACAACTGTCGGTAAGTGAAAACCCTCAAGTGACAAGCACACCGAAACAGCCAACCAACATGCCGCCGATAGGAAGAGCCTCTTCTGAATTTACCTGCTCTTATGCAGGAGTCAAGCGAACCCCCCCCCCCCCAACCTCGGGGTTGGGGACTTGGCAAATGAGAGTTGTTAAAATGCTTCAATGCCCTACCCCCTGGGGCAAAACATTGGAGTGAATCCCCACCTAAACCTCAACCAAATACAATTTATGTCCCATTCCTAAGTAAAAGAAATATTAACTGAATCCCAAAATAAACAAAACTAAAAACGTGTGAAAGCCTCACTCCCTGGGGCGTAAACATGTTGTGAATCCCCAGGTAATCCCCCACTAAGCCCAACCCTTGCCAGAGGTTGAGGGTGTGGGGATTTTGTTTGACCCCTGCATTATTGTCAAAGAGTGTTTGTCTCAAGAGACATCTGCAAGTGCATACTGGTAAGACGATTCCTTGCAATCAGTGCGAGAAGTGTTCAGCGTTCCCATTAGTGGACCAGTCCAGTGCAAAATTTGTTTGAAGATGTACTCTTCCCATCACACCCTGGAAAAATACCTTCAAGCTCACAGTGGAAACTTTAGGTTTGTTCTAAATGGTTCACGGTACTAGGTGATTGGATCAAAATTAAGTTCAAGACGTTTTTTTAAACCCCAAATTATGCCAGCCGGTGAAACGGTGGTCAGCCGGTGGGGTATTTTCGCAATACCAGCGAGGTGGTGTTAGCAATTTGGATTTCTTTCACATGTGACTTGTCCTGTGAAGTTATGGGCAATATTAATGGATATTCATTCATGGGAAATAACACTCGTCATTTTAAGCGGCTGGCGACGGTCGGATGTAGGGGGTGTTTATATATGCTTTAACCTTCTATCTTCTCCTATTGACCTGCTACGTTTTTCTGCATCAAACCTTTTGAGTAGGAAATATACATTTCCGCTTCCTGGATTAACAAACTGTAATGGTTCGCAACTGATTACCATGAACCGCCAACTCAATCGAGCACAAGTCCTCGAGGACATAATTTAGGGTTTAAAAAATCGTCTTGAACTTAATTTTTTACTTGGTCGTTTCTCTCTAGCCTAAACGTCTCGGACTAAACACTGAAAGGTGACATCAGAAATAAAATAATAATTGAAAAAAATTGTAATCAAATCGGACGTCGCTACGTTACGTTGTTCATGTGACGTCACAATGTCTTGGCGTCAGTCCTTTCAGTTTCAATCAGATTGCGAAATAAAGCGGACACACATCGGTTTACAGTGTGAAGTGGGAAAACGACTTGAACAGTTACGTTATGTATAATATATCGCACATGCTATGAATTAAACACTTCATTCAATCACCTAGTACCGTGAACCATTCAGAACAAACCTAAAGTTTCCACTGTGAGATTGAAGGTGCTTTCCAAGGCGTTCTGATATGTGAACGATTGAAATGACGACTGTTATTTTCCATGAATGAATATCCATTAATATTGTCAACGACCGCAGAAGAAATGGGAAAGAAATCCAAATTTCTAACACCATCTCACCTGTGTTGTCACAGTGACGTGATTATAAGAAAGAGACATTTTTTGGTCCATTTTCAGGTCGGATTTTTCGATTTCTTTATTCTTTTGATTTCCTCGTACAAACGGCCTGATAAATTAGTAAAAAATAATCTGATATGAAATAAAATAGTTTTGTTCACTTTTCCATGCAGAAAAGCAAGACTTTTGTGGAAATAGGACGAAAATATCACTTTTCTGGTTCCCCACATGGCCGCAATTTCGGATTTACTCATAATTCTCTGACCAGTTGATTATGCAAATAGGCACCAAAAGACCCCAGTATAATAAGCAAAGTCACGGATTTTCAGCTCTCAGTTTTTTGTCTTTCCGGGGATAGAGCACAAAGTTACGTTCATAAAGTTAGACCTCGGTTCGCAGTTCGTTATTCGGGACCAGTCATTCAGCTACTCATAACAGCGCCCTTAGCAGTGCCCCCTGGCGTCAGATTTGGGATATGAATTTGCAAAGATCTAGAGCATGACATTCTCTCCTGCTATGCAGAGTTTGGAGTTCAAAGTGATCACAATAAAAATTTACAGATTTCCATATCTGAAGAAATAATTGCTGGTATTCTCGAATAACGAACTGCGAACCACGGTCTAACCTTATGAACGTTACAAAGTTTGGTAGGAGGAGGCATAATGCCCCCCCAAGGCCCGGGAGGGTTCACGTTTGTATAGTCTTTTAACTTTCTAGGTAGAAAGTGCACTCCCTCGTATATTATATTTCAAATGTACTACCCGGAAGCATGAGTAAGTGCACCCGGAAGACTGAATATTAATCACCAAAAGTGCGGAATAATGAAATGTACGTCGAAAAAACGTTCGGTAGCATATAATTCAAGCACTAATGGGTCTACCCTGCTATACAGTGCACAATCTAACATATAAAGGAAGATTGAAGATAAATTGACGTGCAATTAACTGGCGTGGATTTGACAAATGTTCGCTTGCACAATTGACTGCCTATTTTGTGAAGATTATACAGAAACATCCAGACAACAATACAGCTCGTTCTTAGCCTCTATAGGTTCATAAGAATCTCTGTCACCAACTGGTAGCTGTATATCTACTACTTACTTAGACGGTTCGTCTGAATTGTCGGAAGATTTATCTCCGTCTGTTAGAATCGGCCATTTTACCCGGAAGATAAAGTTGCTCTACCCGCAAGCATGGCAAATTTCGTCAAAATCCCGGAAGTAGGGATAGTTGTTTCTCCTCCGTGTGTTATGTACTTCTCTGTACCCGGACTGATAGATGCAATGTTTCAAGGATTATAGATCAGTTTTGATTCTAGCAGATATTCCTGATTGATCTCCTGATTTTGCCATGCCGGTCTGCTGTGCATTTGACTGTCACAATGTGCCAGGTAATCCCGACACGTCGGATCTATCAACAGTTACTCAAAAGCGCATCTCCTTTGATCGATTTCCTTTGTCTAATGACAAACTATTGAAAAGATGGCTTCACAACATCGGCCGAAAGGTCTTCACACCCACAGAGAAATCCAGACTTTGTTCTGCCCATTTTCTGGAGAGTTGTTTCAAAGTGGACATGCACGCCAAGCTGATGCTTGGTTCACCCCGTCGCAAGGCAGCTCTAAGAAGACCGCGACGTCTAAACGACGATGCAATCCCGACGGAATTTACACATCGTCAGGCACCGAAGCAGAGGTCGACCACAGTGTCAAGACTGGAAAAACGTGAATCGGCTCGTTTGGTGACAGAGGTAAGGTCAAAATAACTGTTCTGATAGTGACTGATCAGCTGATAGTGATATTGGTGAACAATGAACTTTATCACGTGTGTCGAAATTTGGCACCTCTGTGATACCAATTGGAGTTTAGACTTTCGTTTGGTAGTTGAACAATTGAAACGTTACTGCTAATATTTATTGTTATAGTTTTGGACATCCATGAACTTCTGTCAGCCCGGTCGCCAGTGTGGGTGAAAATTATTGTGGAGTAATTTGGACTTGGACTCGCATTTTGCGGATTTCTATTCACTCGAAATACATGTACACTTCTCTTGTCACGCGAAATGTGGGTTATATTGTTTTTGTCCCTGTGGGAAGACTTGTCACTTGTGTCAACACCAGCCTGTGTTAAGTCCCACAGCCGAGTCGTTCCAGCCGAGGTGAGTTTTGATTGGCTGGCACTTTTTATGACATCATGACGAGGCCTGGAATTTGTTATCATTATGTGAAGTGCTATCTATATCTAATGCATTTTCCTCTTTGTGTTTTTCAGTTACTATCCACACCAACACATGCAGAGGTCCTGCCAAGCAGAAAAAGAACAAGCCCGGAAAAGGTAAGATACTGGCAGATAGCAGGGCTCGAAATTGCCACAAGCCCGGCAGCCCGTGAAACTTGTCTGATTGAATTTAGTTCTAAAGCTAGCTACCCTGCTGAAGTATGCATTTGCATGATTTACCTTGATGCTTTCAATTTTTATCCTCCAGCCAAATTGTTATTGTCATAAATAATATCTGTCCTGTCTGTACATGGTCAAGATATCCCTAAAATGGTTTCAATTAGTGTGACAGTATGACAGTAAGCGGATGGAGATAAAACTGGAGATTCATATTTTGTATACGGTTTAGGCTTATTTAGCTGATAGTTCAGTGAGCATGTGTACCATACTAGTTTTGTTCCCTTTTGGTGTATTCAAGGGATGTTATCATCAGCCTGTCCAAATGTACCTAAAGCTTGTCACCTCAGTATCTTGTATGCTTTCAATGCTAGGATTGTGAAACTTCAACAAAGGAAAGCTTGTATACTGTATAGTGTAGATGTAGAAGAGCCTTTATCAAGTTTTAACACATTTTATTCTTGATAAACTCAAAAGATGCTCCCCGTCCTGTTATAATCACTGTTTTCTTTCATTTGAAGATTCGTCCCATATCTGCCAAGAAGAAGAGAAAACCAGCAGAAACCGTGACCCTTGCAACCTTAGAGCAGGTAGATGAACCTCAACCAAGTACATCCATGATGGTAGATGTTGTGGAGTCACCAGAGCAAAGCATTCAAGGGTTCACAAGTCTTTCAGACCTTGAGGTAAGGGATTACAAGTTTAATTTTGGTCCCATTCCAAAAAGATAATCATTACATATACACAAAATATATGCTTTTTATCTGAAAATATTATAACTACAATGTAGAAGTAAACCTAAATGATTTTACGGGTGATGAGGAAAAATCATCACCCTTGAAGTTGATGGTCATCACCTTCAAATGGGGTGGCTCTAACTCATTAGCTTTCAAGGATAATGATCATCACCCTTAAAGTTGATGGCTCTAACTCATCACCTTTAAAAGGAGATGGCGATATCTGATCATTATCAATAAATGGTGATGGTACATCACCTTTTTTATGTGTTTTGTACGAAGTGCGAGTTAAAACGGGGGAGGGCGGGGAGGGGGTTGCATGGCACATTTTATGTTCATTTAAGTTTATCAGCCATTGACATGATGCACTAAGAATTTCATTGTAATCAGTTGTATTAATAGTCAAGTTTGGTTTCCGTGCATTGCAGGCCACACCACTGAAGTACACATGTATTTATGGGACCCCACGGAGAAGCTTGAAAGACCATGGCTATGCCCAGTTTGCTCAGAAGTCAAGAGCAGTTGGGACACAGACTGATGCTGCACAGTTTCCCAGAACACCGGTACAAGGAATGGCTATTACTCCTCGAGGGGGATTACTGCCATCATCTCCATTTTCTGAAGTTTATAGTGAAAAGGAGACACCAGGAAAATCTTCAGACTTTCAACCACTTTCAGAAAGCAGCACCAGTACAAGTGACTCTGATGAAGCAGAGGCATTAAATCCATGCGACGTTTGCAAGTTCATCGTGTTTGAGAACTGCTTAACTGAACTGCACAAATTTTGTAAAGGCTGTGGCAGTCCTGTGACTGAGTGCTCTACATTCACCACAGGCTCTATGGTAAGCTTCAAAATTGTTTGTCACAAGGGACATTCATATGTGTGGAACTCGCAGCCGGTAGTACGTAAACAACCAGCTGGCAATCTGCTCATCGCTGGCGCAATTCTGACAACTGGAAACTGTGTACCTTTGGTAAAATGAATGCATTTGCTGATGTTCTGAAACTGCAACTCTTCTCGAAAACTGTTTACAATAAGATCCAGAGACAAGACCTTCTGCCGGTAATCCAAGAATCCTGGGAGCAGGAGAGGGCAACGGCCATCAGTGATGCGAAGAAACAAAGTGGCGACCTTGTTCTGGCAGGAGATGCCCGCTGTGACAGCCCTGGACATACAGCTAAATACGGATCATACACATTGATGCATGCAAATGGAAAGACAGGCACGAAGAAGATTGTTTCCATGAAACTTGTCCAGGTGTCAGAGGTACTAAACAAATTAGAATTTCTTGATTACAATCTGATTGTCTGGTGCATGTTTATGGATATGCATATATAGCAGTACATGTATGTTAGGTTTGGATAAAGATTCATTCTGTCATTAAAGTAACGAGTTAAATATAATGATACAGCTACCATGACAAATATCAATGTAAAATATATTTACTATAGATTACACCTACATGTAATTTCGTGAATTCATATTCTCGTCCTGCAAGTTACTAGCTTTGTCATTAAAACAGAATCTGTCACTATACTGACATGTGGTCACACTTACATATGATATATTCTGTCATTTTGTTTTCAGGTGAAGAATTCCAATCATATGGTGCCTGAAGGGTTAAAGCGATGCCTGGCAGAGGTGACTGCAGACAAACTGAAAGTTTCAGTGCTTGCAACGGACAGGCACAAGATGGTGAACAGCATCATGAACAAGGACTACAAGAAGGTGAATATCTGTAGAACTGAATGATCAGTTATGTAATCCTACTTAGGCCGAACACTTGGTTCCTGTAACCAACTTTTGAAAAATTGAGTAGCCAGGTAGGCAGGGTTATGACATATTTTTTGACATTTTTCTACTTTTATGAGTACTGTTGAAAAACATAATAATAATAATAAAAAGAAATGTTTACCCAATTTGTTTTAACATGAGGGGAAAAAATAAAATACATGGGTAGATAGAGCTACAAACCAAATATTACTGTGGGTGGCCTTATTACTGTTTTCTTGTGTTACATTGTTTTACTCGAAAGGACAGCATCCACATTATACTATAAACAATGAATACGTTCACTGAGTTTTTGGTATTTATCATCTGATGGATTTGTTTTATGCTTACAGATTAATCATCAATTCGACACATGGCATGTAGCTAAAGGGATTGTAAAGAAACTTGCTGCCAAAGCCAAGAAGAAACCTTGTGCAGAATTGAGTCCCTGGATACAAAGTATTTCCAACCATCTGTGGTGGTGCTGTGCTACCTGCTCAGGAGATGAACAACTTTTACGGTAAATGGAATTTCAATCTTGTACTGATATATGATTAGAGTTACTGCCCCTGATACAATCCTGTCAGATTAAGGAGGATTGTTTTGTACATGCATAACCTCCATGAACGCTGGTTGCTTACCTTCAGGCAATGTCAGACTGGAATGTCTGTATTTTGTTTGTCTCTGTGAGTAGAGTTACAGCTCTTTATACAATTCAGCAAAAATAGGCTGGATTTGAGTTTCTAAAGATATTGAATAAATCAATTATTTTGGTTTCTGTGATCATTGACCATAAGAAATCCAGAATTGCATTGTATATTGTATTTCTTTATCCATCGTCGCAAAACCACAAATCTCAACTAGAGTATGAGACTTATGAACTGTTGCGACTATGATCTTTACCTGGATTTTTTTTTTGTCTGCTGTAAATCATTGAAGCTTTTACATTTGAAAAGAACAGTTCTAATATTAGAGCCAAGTGTGATTAGTGGGACATATTTTGTTATTATTCAGCTTATTATGCCCCCCCCCTCTAACTAGAGGGGGGGCATATAGCGATCGCTTTGTCCGTCCGTCTGTCTGTCCGTCCGTCCGTCCGTCCGTCCGTCCGAATTTCTTGTCCGCGCGAAAGCTCGGTTAATAACTGATGGACAGGATTGAAACTTGCATGGAATGTGGCCAGTGGCTCATAGTTGTGCAGCGTAGAGTTTTTTCCGAGTTCCGGTATCATTTTCAAGAGTTATGGCCCTTTTTCTGAAATCTCTGTGAATGGGACTTGTCCGGACTGGATCTTGGTTAATATTGTATGAACAAGTATGAAATTTGCATGACATGTGGTCAGTGCCCCACAGTTGTGCAGCGTGAAGTTTGTCCCCATTCCGCCTATATTTTCAAGAGTTATGGCCCTTTGTTCCTGAAATCTCCATGAATTGGGACTTGTCCGGGCTGGATCTTGGTTAATATTGAATGGACAATTATGAAATTTGCAGGGTATGTGGTCAGTGCCCTGTAGTTGTGCAGCGTGAAGTTTCTTCGTGTTTCGCATATATTTTCAAGAGTTATGGCCCTTTGTTCATCAAGTCTTTGTGAATTGGGACTTGTCCAGGCTGGATCTCGGTTAATATTGTATGGACAAGTATGGAATTTGCAGGATATGTGATGAGTGCCCTGTAGTTGTGCAGTGTGAAGTTTCTCCGCGTTTCGCGTATATTTCAAGAGTTATGGCCCTTTTGTTCTTGAAATCTTTGTGAATTGGGATTTGTCCGGGCTGGATCTCGGTTAATATTGTATGGACAATTATGGAATTTGCATGATATGTGGTGAGTACCCCATAGGTGTGCAGCGTGAAGTTTCTCTGCTTTCGGTTATATTTTCAAGAGTTATTTCCTTTTGTTCATCAAACCTAAATGAATGGGATATATTTATTTGTCCAAAGCACATTCCAAAGTAGATCACATAGGTCCTGAAGTATGAAATTGCCCCAAAAAGAGTGAATTGGATGCAAAATTCAAAGTTCACGATCGCTTCATAATTTCACCACAATATACTCCCAAGGAATGTAGGTCTCATAACCAGGTCACATTTTTTAATTTGGCGAAAGTCCCGGGTGGAATATGTACATGTATTATGCGAGGCATGCCGAAAAAAGTGACTGAAACAGAATTTTTTTAATTAGCCAAATCAGGCCTCCACAGACCAATACAAAACAGAACAATGGTGGAGCAGTGTCGGATTAAAGCGGAAGGGGGGCATACAATTGAGCAATCTCTGATTGCTTCCTTGCTGCGTTATATTTCAGGGAAAAGTGGCTGTCCGTTCTCCATCATGTGACGAACAAACACAGTTGGACCGGAAGTAAGAAATTCCGCAAGTGTCAGCATCCTCCACTTTCAGCAGCTGATAAGAAATCTACAAAGTGGCTGAAGCCAAAGTCCCCAGCATATGCTGCTCTACAGGCTATTGTGTCCAATAAAAGCCTACTGAAAGCTATGGCAAAACTAACCAATTTTTGCCACACAGGAGAGTTGGAGATCTTTCACAATATGCTGTTGAAGTTCTGCCCCAAAAGACTCCACTTTCACTATGATGGTAAGTGGATCTCCTTGTGTGAATCAGGTATAATGTACAAATACTTGTAGTAGAAGTTCATTTCTTGTAAATACCATTAGTATGTTTGGGACACAAAATGCAATCTATTTGCTACAAGTATTGGTGATGCTTTAGGTAACCATGATATATAGTGTTTTATTGAGACTTCAGTTCTATTTATAAAAAAACAGGACCATTGACTAAACATTGGTAATACTTTTCCTATCTTTTAACTCTTGGAGTATGCACAAATTCTTTTAGTTCGGTATATTTGATATTTTTACATCCTTATTCTTGAAATTCAAGTCTTTACATAAATATAAGCCTAACTATGAATTGTTCACATCATTTGTATCTTTTGACAGTCATGTATGCACGATTAATGCTGGCTGCCATTGAGTGGAACAACACCAACATGGAACAGCGAAAGGACAAGTCTGGTCAACCAGCAACATCTGTTGTGTACTCAAAGCTCGTATACAGTCCGTTGAGTTGTGTTCAACATCTTGTGATCTCCCGTCAACTGGAGATAGGATTATGGATTTGGGGATTATTCAGCTATCTGGAATCATCTTTGAATGATTCCTAAATTATTGTGTAATAATATATGTCTTGTGTGTAAATAGGCACTGAAATGACGTCATCAAAAGTATCTGTTTGACTTTGTGACTATACTTTATGTATAGAATGGGTGCTGCCTTGGTCATGGTGCCCAAGGCCAAAAGTTGATGTGAATTTCTTCAGTGAATTGATTCATATTTCATTAATGTTTCCATAATTAATGACGGAGACAGTGTACCGGAATTGACTGGAAAATTCTATGGACTGTTTGAAGAACTGGGGCAATAATATCCAAGCATGCATTCATCCCTCATAAACCATGCCAACTTTTGTTCATCTCAGTAGTAAACACATACTATAGAGATCAAAAATATATATTTATAGATTTTGTTTCACATTCTGCTTGATAAATTCAATATCCGGAGTATTCAACTCATAGCCGAAATTGAGGAAAACAGTGAAATTTGGAAGGTAGTAATGGGCCATCTCCCACTACCCTAACTGGAGATAGGATTATAGATTTAGGGACTGATGAAATATCAAAAAGAATGTGTTTATGAAAATGTTTGCTTTGTTGCTCCAGTTGGCAGGTATGGTAGTAGGAAGGGGTTGGTACTGGGCCATTTCCCACTACCCTGCTACCCCCTGTCAACTGGCATGACCATGACTGGAGGTAGTTGATCAGTCCCTAAATCTATAATCCTATCAAAAAGAAAGTGTTAATGTTTGATTCGTGTAAATATATACATGTTGTTGCTCCAGTTGGCAGGTATGGTAGTAGGAAGGGGTTGGTACTGGGCCATTTCCCACTACCCTGCTACCTCCTGTCAACTGGCATGACCATGACTGGAGATAGGATTATAGATTTAGGGACTGATCAACTATTAAAAAGAATGTGTTTATGCAAATGCTTGATTCGTGTAAATTTATACATGCAGTTGTTCCAGTTGGGAGGTATGGTAGTAGGAAGGGGTTGGTACTGGGCCATTTCCCACTACCCTGCTACCTCCTGTCAACTGCCATGACCAGAGATAGGAAGGGATTGATCAACTATCAGAAATAATGTGTCTAGAAATGTTTGCGTTCTGCAAATATATACATGTATATAGTTGCTCCAGCTGGCAGGTTGAGCAGTAGGAAGGGGTTGATACTGGGCCATTTCTGTCGACTGGAGATAGTCCGACTTGTCATTAACATTGCATCATGATGAATGAATAAGACAGGACACTGAAACTGACCAATGAATAAATATTGTCAGCTCCTAGGTTCAGCTATATATTTCTGACATTCCTTTCAATATTGACTTGCGTTTTCATCATTTTGTCCCCCGACATCTGAAGGGGTGACTATACTATTGGGGTCTGTCCATCATGCCGCCCACCTGTCCTTCGTCTCGAAACCATAACATTTGAAAACCTTAACGGATTCTTTATACACTTGGTGTGTTTGTACCTTCCCTCAATATATCGCTTGGGATTGTTTTTCGTGCCAATTCGCCCAAGGGTCAAATTAAAATTTTGTTTCCGGACAACAAAGAGCCCGCTTAATAGTTCCACACTTCGGCACTAATCTGGCTTGGTGCTGTAATAGTACTGCCCGACAGACTGTGACAAACATTTTAGGCCGGCTCTTAAGAGCATGGAAGATAAGGCTCCTGATGTTTCATCGGTACCCAACATTCACATAAATTTACTGAATCAAAATTCCATTACTATGATCAGTCATTTTATTTACATTTTCATAAAGGCCATTTTATTTACATTTTCATAAGGTCAGTCACTTTATTTACATTTTCATAAGAGTGGAAGATGGATGAATCAGTCCTTTTATTCACATTTTCATAAAGCTGAATATGGCTGAGAGGATTAACGGCAGTTTATTTCACAGATGGAGAGGATGGATATTGTGAAGTTTTGTATCGACTGTCCTAGTCACTGTCAGCTTCCCCAGATTCATAGCCTTCATACTCTTCATTTGGTTGTTTTGGAAATGCTTCCCTGATGGCATGTGTCACACAGGCAGGTATCACCTTTCTTCGCTTGGGACCAAGCCTCCCATGGACCCACCAAGAGAACTCGATATGCTGCGTATCGATAGGATCTGAAATATTGTAACATTCCAAGGATTAGAAGAATCTAGACTGAATTAGTCTCTATTTCATATGAACTATTTCATAATAATAAAATGATCTTTAATATATATATGTTTGATAAATAAAATAAAAAAAATTATTTCTGAAATAGTTTCAAGCATTTCTTAATAGGCAGAGTTACTTCTGTTTGTTTCCCCTTTAATACATTATGAAATGGGGGCTGGGTCCAGTCTAAGAAGAATCCTGATCATGCTAGAAAGAAAAACTTGATCACATTTAACAATAAAAACATGTCCATGTTGATAATAAATAGGTCTTTAAAATTTAAAATGCATTACCAGAGAATTAAACACAGTTCACAATAGTCAAATTTGAAGGTCAGATTAATTAAGTTCATAGAGTTGGCTGTATTGTACCTGTTGCCTGGTTGATCTACATCCCAATGATCAACCCTCACATTGTTTAATGCGACCAACACATTCCGTAGCACAACCCGGTTGAGGCATAACATTTGGAAGTCTGCATTGTTGACCACACATATAGAGTTATCTGGAAAGGAAAGAGAAAAATGCTCAAACCCTGTATTGTGACATGTATCTGGCATAAATAGTTTAAGATGTGAGTGGTAAAATATTTATTACAAACATTGTCCAGCTGAATATTCCTCATGTAACTGTTGATTGGTCTAGGTGTACAGTGAGGAGGTTTCACTCACAGGGGCTTGTTGATGGTCGGTTATTAATTATATATAATATTATGATATTCATATATTTATACTATCCTATTAATGGAGTAGGAGGAGAGTATATTATATATATTAATATTAATATAATAATTAATAACTGGCCATCAACAAGCCCCTGTGATTTCACACATAACTGGACTGAAACCTTCAAAGGTACAGAAAGACAATTTTTCCACAGTGGGTAATTTATCAAATCTTACAGCCATTATAAAACAGCAAGCATTTGATAGCAACGTTTTATACACGTTTGGAAAATACAAGTCATCACTTACAAAACTTAAGAATTTTTAACATGAAATCAGAAGAAACCAGCAAAAAACACGTTTTGTACCATTCAAGTCCCTGTTTATAATCCCCCGCCAGTACATTCTGCCGGGAGTGGTTTTCAGAACAGCGATTGTTTTGAGGAGAGACATGGAGCCATAACTTCTGAAGTCACTGAGAAACAACAACAACGCTTCAACGATGAGCTTCTTCGTTTTCAATTTTATTTACAGCACTCTTAATCAACTTACCCGTATTTATGGGTGCTGCAAAATAGCGAATTGTTGCCTTATCCTGGCAACACACACGCATTCCTTCTCACGTTTTAGCCAAATGTGAGCACAGTGACCACAACGGCACCAGGTTGTTTTCCCAGTCGTTTGTCATGGTCGTCACTGTTCGGGTCACTCTCGTCGTCGTCGCCTGTGGACGGGCTCTCTTCACTCTCAGTTTGCGTGTGGTCTCTTTTAGGCTCAAACTGATAGCCCTGGACTCCATGTGAACTTTCAGAAGCAGAGCTGCTGGTCGCACTATCATCCTGGTTCACGTTTGTTCCTTGATTGTAAGCTACGGTCTCGAAAACTGCACCTCTGCCACTTGACGCGTTCTTACCTCCAGAGGCAGAAGAACTAGAGTCCAGTGACGTCACGATTCTTCAAACATGGCGGCCTCTATTTTGTTCTATTGTAGCGAAGTTAAAACGCTTAGTACTGCTTAACAAAAAATGTAAAAAAATATCTGATACACAATTTGGATTCTATGGGGAAAAAGCTTTTAACTGATCACGCACGTTCACCAGAGTTTACGTTCCCTTTAAGAAAACCCCTGTAAAATTATATATTTTCCAAATGGGCACACTCATGCCATTATTCCAGGAGGCAAGTGAGCTATTGAAATTGAAAATGAAAGACGTGCAATCCTTCTTAAACCTTCTTCAACTTTTCTGAAAAACTCCTTAAAATATATGAAAATGTGTCAAATTCTACCCGCAACCCAGAGAAAACGTACGAAATGATTTTCTTTGTATGTATGTTAAAGTGTTTCCCGTCCAAAGGACAATTTAAAATGGCGAAAAAAACAGGGGGTCGACCTACTCGTTTTTGTAAAATTTTATCGCCATAAAGGATCATAATTTTCGTTTCTCGAAAAAGTGAGGATTTTGGCCTGCCTGATATTCAATTCCGGAAACGATTAACTCCGTAGTGTCGCGTAGTTGAGAACAGCAAGCAACAACCTGTAACCATCTCGGTCATCTATACGCGGTAAGACTGACCCTGGGATCGTGTGTATCCATGGTCAGCATACTTTCGGCAATTGCAGGAGGGAATTTCCATAAAGCAATACCACGTGACTTCGTCAGCCAATTAGCTAAAGTCTACCGACGTAACCCCAACGTAACTCGCCATTTTCGAGTCATGTGATGAACTACTTGTTCAACATTTCAGATCCACCACACCTCTTGTATGATACGAAAGTTATTCATACCTATATATTTTGTAAGCTCAGGCAATATCTGTTCCAGAAGTGGTATGAATACCTGTAATTTATCAGATTTCTCGAGCCTGTTCACCGCCGGATGAAGGCCGAACAGAATCCGGTAAAACACAAGGGGCGTCGTTAGGGGGGGGGGTCGTCCGGTGCGAACGATCCGCCCCCCTTGGCCGCGCCAAAAAAAACAGAAGAAAAAGCAAAAGAAAAAACAAAAAACAAAAACAGAGAAAACAAAACAAAATAAAAAAAGCATAAAAACATAAAATAAAAAAACCCATAAAAATTACAGATAGAGTGCCAAGACGTGTAGTGGTGTGTAAAAGGCCCGTTTTGTTTGTGTCAAACCAAGAAGTCAAATGGAGTCCGGCATATTCTTCAATATCGATGGGGGTTTATGCGAAACAAATGTGAAAATAGAACCATAGATCTATATACATTGTGTTCAGATTTGTTTCCGAGAAAACGGGTAAAACGCATCTCCGGCAACCGGAGATCCTGGAGCTTCCGGGGCCTAGGCGGCCCCTGGACCCTCGCCTGTCAGGCTGTGACGATCGCTCATGTTAGCTTTGTGTAAATGAATCGCTATCATATTGGTTCTAATGTTCCATCATGTAAAGGTCATCGGTTTTTTATGTGTTCTTTTTATGTGATAAATATAACTAAACAGTCAAATGGATTCTGGCATGAAGTATGATTTTTCCAATATCGATGAGTGCTTATAAATGCGAAACATACGTGAAAATAGAACCATAAATCTGCATACATTACGTTCGAATTTATTTCTGGGAAAGCTCTTAGAACGCGTCTCTGATGATCTGGAACTTCGGAGCTTCCGGGGCCTAAACGGCTCGTGGACCCTCGCCTGTTGGGCTGTGAGGATTTCCTCGTTTTATCCCTCCCAAGAACTATAAGTCATCGTTTTAGGTTTTAAATATAACTAGAACGTCAAATGGATGAAGGCATGAGGTGCGATGTTTTCAATATCGATGCATGCTTATAATTGCGAGAAAAAAAATCGTGAAAATAGAATCATAAATGTGGATGCAGTATGATCAGTTTTATTTCCGGAAAAACGTTCAGAACGCATCTCCGGCGATCTAGGACCCCGGAGCTTCCGGGGCCTAGGCGGCCCCTGGACCCTCGCCTAAAGTGCTATGATAATCGACCCCCATTTGAAAAATCCTAGCGACGCCCATGAACACCGGATATCGCCCCGCGATAATGGAGACACACGATTCGCAAGCCATCTTATGGATGGCGAAGTGTACGCAAATGCAGCAAGCAAATGTTATATCTTCGTTTGAAGAAATGGTTACGTCCAGCAGGGTGATACTATAGATTTTAGTTAGTAGAAAGGGAAGAAGAATTACCATGCTGTCAAAAACAGGCGACCTTCCTTATTCTGAAATTAGGCGAAACCGTGACTTAGTGTGGAGTGCACCCATAGTGACAGTACGTCATGTACATGTACATACGGGCAATCTGTGGTCAAATTGACAATATTAATACAATAAAATGAAAATATATAATGATTTTCACCCAGGTGAGAATAATTTCCACCCAGTTGATAATAATTTCCACCCAGGTGAAAATAATTTCCACCCAGGTGATAATAATATCCACCCAGGTGAGAATAATTTCCACCCAGGTGATATTATCACTCAGGTGAAAATAATTTCCACCCAGGTGATAATAATATCCACCCAGGTGAGAATAATTTCCACCCAGGTGATAATATTATCACCCAGGTGAAAATAATTTCCACCCAGGTGATAATAATATCCACCCAGGTGAGAATAATTTCCACCCAGGTGATAATATTATCACCCAGGTGAAAATAATTTCCACCCAGGTGAGAATAATTTCCACCCAGGTGATAATATTATCACCCATCTGAAAATAATTTCCTCCCAGGTGAGAATAATTTCCACCTAGGTGGTAATGCAAAAAAAAAATACAAAATTAAAAAAATATCAATGTCACTTATGAGCCACCGTACATGTCAGCTTTAACTTCATTGGCCACTAAAACGGTATGTCACACTGGCCTTTCAAGACAGATCAGTGATATATAGCTACGCTTGAATGTTTGGGTGAATACGGTACGATCGATATGTTTATACGTTCTCCAGGCCGCCTGAATACATTATCAGCTAACAGGGTTGAAACGGTTCCGCGGGGTCTCTTATATCACTGCCAATGTCTATAGCTTTAGTATGTCTATTCAAACTCAAACTGGGTTATTTCCTTAAGGGTTTCTCACTCACCCGTGAGTCAAAATGTAGGAAATCAATTATTGCGCATTTCATAAGTATAATACAGATTCTCCATGTGATATTAATGTGATTAATACACGCTCGCTTTAGGTGCAACTTTGTCTTTCTTATTAGGAGTGCCAATATGTTCGCCTGAGTAACTGGAGATCCTATCCAAGCTGGCTATTGAAACTTCTCACAGAAACAGTGCAAGGGTAATCACCATGTGTTAAGAACCCCCAATATGTTGATCACTTTAATCAAATTACCTGCTTTCTTCGGTTTTTGCAGTAAAATCGATCATTTCTGGAAAAATATTCATCATGGAGATTGAGATTTGGCATGGTTATTCTAACTCTGTGTTGTCTCCGTTTGCTAAATATTGTTCTGGTTGCCGAGATATTAACGCCCAAAAGTGTGACCATCAAACTTGATCCTATTTTGTTAACTTGAAAGAACAGAAAATCCACACAAACATATCAGGGCCAAATTTTGAAGAAAAAAAAACTGCGACTATAGTTTGTTGAATGGTTGGTTGTTTTACTTGGCCAAGTAAACAATTTACTAGAAAATTTGAAACTTCTCGAAACATAAACGTTTGCAAATGAGCGCTTATTGTTTTTAATTGGAATAACTTCATACCTGAAGTCTCATATATGTTGGTCATGTTCATAGTTCTCACAATAAACGACAGATGCCGGCGAATGAGCGAACGTCCGCTCAGGTACGCAACGAGTACAGTCCACCAAAACTACCACATTAAACTGTATACTGTCGGCCTGCAAAGCTACATTAGGTAGACATGTTCAATAGCAACCGTTGTAGATAAATTACAATCGTCGGTTGATATTTACTAGCGGTGAAATGGCCCGCTACGCGGTAATGCAGGTTCTCAATGTGATTCGTGTTTACGAATAACGACTACAGATTTAATATTTTACAAATCTAAAACTACAGAGAACAGATTAAAGGATAGAATGTTCGGTAAAGTTGAAGTTTTACGTGTGGAAATACATTTACATGAGATATGAATCGTTACTGTTCTTGAGATAGGAATGGGAATGTATATCAGAGTGCGAGGTGAAATAATTTGTCGTCTGTTTCAATCCGGACCATGTGATGACAACAGTATTATAAGAAAACAAGACAAGCATACTTTGTAGATTGAACTATACAAAAAAAAGATGATATATATTGTAGATACAGTAGACAATACTTCGGAAGCTTAAGGTATCATAGCGTACACACTCAGTCCAGATAAACACTTCACGTTATTATTTGACAGTAATCCACACCTTGGCCAGCCGATATGGATATGATTAACTCGTCACAGATTTGGACATTTATATCTTCTTGGTACAGTATCTTTTTTTCTCGCAGTATTTTTTGTTAACAACGCAATATATTACTCTCATAGTATACATGTAAGAGCTAGATTTCAGTTTACGGTAATTCAATTCAAGGCCAGTCACGTATTGGAAAACACAATATGGACTATGGTCTACTAAATGCGGGATCTGATTCATGTTTTTAAAAGTACTTTTTCATTTAGCCTCCCCCACTGCGAACCAGCCCCGCGCTCAACCTGCTAAATATGCCGCCAGTACCTGGTACTTGGTACGCTAAATGTTATTGCCGACTGATTGTCAGTTAATTTATACTTGGAAGTGTGAAACTGTCAAAGCCCCTATGGACTACAGAAATGGTTTGTTACCCTTGATAACCCCTGGGAAGCCTTACACTACTCAAACTGTGGCAACATAGGGTTTACAAGATCTGATAAACCATGGTAAAGGAGACTACCAAATTGAAATTAAAAAAAAAAAGCTTTTTTCAGTGTAAATATTCCTCAGTATTCTAGCCCATCAACAAGCCTTGCATCACGAGAGCTTCCCGCCAAGATGTAGATAATTATCTACTGTAGTAATATCGTGCTCAAGCGGGACTTGGTAATGGGCTTAAAGAATTACGGAAGAACGATTGGTTTGAACAAGAAAGCATGTGTTAACTGCAGATAATACATCTCACTGAAGTGATGGCAATTCAATAAAAGAAAGATTAAAGGCCACTGAAACACGCGTGGCGCC
Source organism: Hanleya hanleyi (assembly GCA_036873755.1). NCBI lineage: Eukaryota > Metazoa > Mollusca > Polyplacophora > Lepidopleurida > Hanleyidae > Hanleya > Hanleya hanleyi. The sequence goes on from JAVTVY010010011.1 coordinate 21,123, forward strand.
AAAACCATGTTTTATTCAGATGTTAACCACAGTATATTTCCCTGTTTACATGTTCATCAGTGTTATATCCAATTGCTCCAATAGAATGCGCAGATATCTATTGTATATGTAGAGTCCGTATTGCCCTCTCCATTAGGGTGTTTTTTCCCCTATGATATTGGCCTTAGCTCTAGGGGAATTCAGACAGCCACAGTCGTTATTGTTGATTACAGATTAGCCACATATATGCAACTCAGTGTATGTAACCACGACTGAGTTGCACATCCTTACTAGGACAGACATTAGTATCGTCCTTTTCTTCCTAGCCAAACATGACAAAAATGCACAATTGACTATGACATTAACGGGTTGTAAACATGTCAAATATACTTCACAAAGTATCTGGCTCATTCCTGCAACGCAAGTACACGTAAATAGCACCAAGTCATGTAATTATCTTCCTATCACGTTCAAATTTGGAAAATGGAAGAAATGCGGGAAACGTTCCAATGCGCACGCATCGCTTTAAAACGGAAATAACACGAACACTTTACGCTATGTCGTCATCAGCTAATGGGCTGGGATTAACGCACGTGGTCAAGCTCCGCGTGCTTCGTGGATTTTCCATCTCGGTTATCCCAGCAGCTGATGACGCCTTCTTCTTTACGACATGTCGTAAAGTGTTCGTGTTATTTCCGTTTTAAAGCGGTGCATGCTCATTGGAGCGTTTCTTGTGCTTGTCCCGTCACGTTCAAATGTTGAAAGTAACATTTGAACGTGAAAACAAACAGAACTGACATAATAGCCCGCATTGCTCAAGACTTCTTGAATTGGGAATTTAACCCCAAAGAAATAATAGCATGGGGATTCAATCCAAAATACAAAAGAAAAACATCAACCCCCAGGAAACACAATAACGCCCTCAACACCTCTATATGAGAACACCAGGGACAATAGGTTAGACCCACCGCGCAACACATAACAACCCAACTTTCAATAAACAACTCACCGTACTACAATGGAATGCGAATGGCATTGCAAAGCACGGAGACAATCTTAAAATCTTAGTGAATGAAATAAACCCTGACATCATATGTATACAAGAAACATTTCTTAAACCAGGAAAAAATAAATTTGTAATAAAAGGATATACGCCATATAGACAAGACAGACTAAACGGCCCAAAGGGAGGCAACCTCACACTAGTTAAGGAAGAACTCATACAGCTAGAATTAGACAAGAGCCCAGAAAATGAAGACCTCGAATGGCAAGCTATACGGGTGTTCCAAAATAATATACCTATAAATATAGTGAACCTGTACTCCCCTGGCGCTCTAAAAACAATATCACAAAAAGCACTTAACAAAATCACCCAAAAATATGACTCACCAATTATAATCTGCGGCGATTACAATAGCCATAATCCAATCTGGGACGAAACCTGCACCACGTCAGATGATAGGGGTAAATCAGTAGAAAAATGGTTAGATGATAATAACCTAGTATTCCTGAATTCAGGAGAAGGGACTAGAATAGATATGCGAACCGGTAAACTCACTGCAATTGACCTAACAATAGTCTCTCCCGAACTAGCAGTTAAATCAGAATGGGCAGTCCTACCAGATACACTAGACAGCGACCATTTTCCAATCCTGACTAAATTTAGCATGAAACCAGATTTTGAACAGACAGACCCTCTCCCACGCTTCCAATACTCCAAGGCAGACTGGAAAAGCTTCCAAAACGATTGCCAAAGTCTAATACATGACGATATAGTTAGTAATGATATAGAGACTTTCAATGAAAATATAACCAGCAAACTTCTAAACATAGCACAAAAACATATTCCAGTTACGAATAAGCGACCCAACAAAAATCCAGTGCCTTGGTGGAACCAAGAATGTGGAAAGAACATCGCAGCAAAGAAAAAAGCACTCAGAAAATTCAAAAAAAGCCGGCTCCAGAGTGATCATGAAATATATAAGGAACTGAAAACAATAGCAGAAAAAAGCGTCAAAGAAGCCAAATCAAGATGCTGGGAAGATTTCTGCAACACTATAGATACGAAAACTAACTCAAAGAAAGTATGGAATAAAATAAAAAGCATTCAAGGGAAAGCAACTAACACAATACCCGTACTAAACAAAACAAAGAGAACTAATCTCGAAAAGGCAGAATATCTTGCTGAATCATTCGCATCAAACAGTAGCAATAGCAACCTTAAACCAGAATTCAGAAAAATCAAACAAGAAACGATCCTGGAAAATGACACAAATGATTATATAGAAAACTACCTTAACGGAGACTTTACTATCAATGAATACAGAAAAGCTTTACACTCTAAAAAAGAAAGTTCACCCGGCGAAGACAAACTAGGGTATACAATCCTAAAACACCTACCAAACAACACTCAGGAACTAATTCTAAAACTAATTAATGTGAGCTGGAAGACTAAACAACTCCCGACCAAATGGAAATCATCTATTGTTATCCCAATACCAAAACCTGGTAAAGACCCATCAGACAGTAAGTCATATAGGCCGATCTCACTCACGTCAAATTTATGCAAAATTATGGAAACGATGGTCAAAAACAGACTTGAATATCACCTGGAAAGCAACAACCTGTTAAACAAAACACAAAGCGGTTTTCGAAGAAAGAGAAGTACTTTAGACCACATAGCCAGACTCCAACACTCCATCAAAAAGGGTAATGCCAAAAACCAATATACATTAGGAATTTTCTTGGATATTGAAAAGGCGTTTGACCTTGTATGGCAGGACGGGATTATCACCCAATTAAACAATCTGGGAATTAAGGGAAGAATACAACACTGGATAAAAAATTTTCTTCATGACCGAAACTTCAAAGTCCGTATTGGTAACACCATTTCCATGGACCACCAGCTAGATAACGGCACCCCACAGGGCAGCGTCATAAGCCCCACTCTTTTTAACATCCTGATTAATGGCCTGGCCAACGAAATTGACACAAAACATCCTGAAATTGAACAATCACTCTTTGCTGACGATGCTGCCATGTGGAAATCTGCTGGCTCGATAAAAAAATTAACAAGTATAATGCAAAAGGTACTGAATACAGTCAGCGATTGGGCCGACAAATGGGGATTCAAATTCTCAGCTGTCAAAACTACCGGTGTGCTATTCTCAAATAAACAGAACACAGACATCACGCCATCACTAGGAGGACAGAAAATCGAGTTTAAGAATAGTGTCAAATACCTAGGTATGATATTCGACCGAAAACTCACTTGGAAAGAACACATTGACCAATTAATTATTCGGTGTAACAAAGACCTGAACCTTATGAGGTGCGTATCGGGTACCAACTGGGGGCCAATAAACTTAGCTTAATCAAATTATATCAAACACTCATCAGATCCAAAATAGACTATGGTTCAATCGCGTATCAATCAGCATGCAAGACCCATTTGAAAAGAATAGACAGCATTCAGTATTCGGCCTTAAAAATAGCCACCGGGGCGTTCAAAGGAACTCCTCTATGTAGTCTACAAATAGAAACTAATGAAAAACCCTTACATTTAAGACGAGAAGAACTGTCAATGAAATATGCAGGGAAAACAATAGCCAAGGGCGAAAACCACCCATGCCACAAAATTTTTGGCCTCAAAACCGAATACGAATTCCTAAAATCAAAATGGGAAAAAGACTCTGCACCACTCGGTTACACGATAGAACGATTATTCGAAGAACACGACATTCCAATCTCTTGTATCTCTGACACTGACAAGGTCAATAGACCACCATGGCAACTAATCACACCACACGTGGACACGAATATACATAGCTACATCACCAAACAGGACAACCCAGAGCATATAAGAGTCACTGCCCTCGAATATATTGACACACATTGGAAAAATCGCTTGAAAATATATACAGACGGCTCCAAAAACACAAGTCACAATACAGGTTCTGCATTCGTTATACCAGAACTTGACATTCACGAAGGTTTCAAACTACCAGACAATATGTCCGTATACACCACTGAATTAGTCGCCATAATCAAGGCCCTCGAATGGGTTCTCCAGAACCGACCGGTTTCCACTGTTATTCTTAGCGATTCCTTAAGCGGACTGGTATCTATAAAGAACTCCAAATCCGACAGCAGACCTGACCTCATACACGAAATAGAAATTTTATGCACACAAATACGAGACAATGACATTGACGCCATTTTAGCTTGGATTCCCGCCCACGTGGACGTTAGAGGAAATGAAGCAGCCGATAGGACAGCCAAAGACAGCCTCACCAAAACTGCACCTGACGTGCATATAAGACTAGGAACCAAAGAACTGAATTCCATCATTAGAACCAGAATAGATAGTAAATGGGAAAAAGAATGGAACGAAGAAAACCGAGGTAGATGGCTACATAGTATTCTAGATAAGGGGAAAAGACAGAGTTGCGGATTCCAGCTAGACAGCAAACGTGACGACCGCATCATCACAAGATTAAGGCTTGGTAAAACAGGACTAAAATCTCACTTATCTAAGCTAATAAAAAACACATCACCACTATGCACTTCATGCAACAACGAAGAAGAAACGATAGAACATTTTATACTCAAATGCCCAAAACATGACCTCTATCGCCGAACACTGGAAAACGAACTCAAAAACTCAAATGTCCCTCTGTCGTTGGCTTCTATATTAAATCCTAAACCACCTCTTATAAACAAAGTATACTCCACCTTACTAGCTTACATCAAATCTACTGACTATCACTCTACCATTTAATACCATATGGTTACACCAATAAACCTAGGACCAAATTTGAATAAATGTAGCACGCTTAAAGTCAAAACTATTTCACAGGGGCGGAAATGAGGGTCAGTGATCAGAAATGACTGATCAAATTTGGACACTAACCAATCAAAATGCCATAGCAATAACATAGACAAATTCACTGATCAAATCAAAAGTTCCTAATAACGAGCTCCGACCAAATTGTGTTCCCTTATTTCCAACCCTCGTTAACGAATGTTAACCGACCGGTCTTCAAGCAGGGGCAGTAGACTGGAGGTTATATCAAACATTCACAGTCGGCTTTAACTATAAATTTTTTTTTATTTATAATATTTAGTACCTAATTATTTCAAAATGCCATAGCAATAACATAGACAAATTCACTGATCAAATTAAAAGCTCCTAATAACGAGCTCCGACCAAATTGTGTTCCCTTATTTCCAACCCTCGTTAACGAATGTTAACCGTCCGGTCTTCATGCAGGGGCAGTAGACTGGAGGTTATATCAAACATTCACAATCGGCTTTAACTATAAAAATATTTTTATTTATAATATTTAGTACCTAATTATTTATTGCTATTGATCATGTGTGACTTAGATCACGATAGTGCCAGTCGATGGCAAAAAAAATAACACCAGAAAACAAGAAACTACAAACTCTTCTATTCTTTGTAATACAGGCACAGCACACTGAAGACCACAGACGAGTAAGACCAGCCATGAAACAGAACACCGATGACGACAAATATTATAAAACAACACCAAATGGAGATGAACATGCATGAAGATCATCATCGTCGGACAACAAGAACGACCAGGATACTCGACCCTGTACCACGCTGGACAGGCTACTCCACCGAACTGAGCAACCAGAATACCGAATCCTAAACCACACAGACACGCTACCCCATATATGACACCGAAATGACGCCTCAACACATATCATCCTTTGACTTTCACACAATATAGGACGTAGACCTGCCGTCCTGTGCCCCAATACACACTCCAAGCAATAGTTACAGGCACAGATTTCTGGAAGAACCGACCCTGTTCCCAAGGGCGTCGTTACGGAAGTCGATTCGAAAAATCCTGAAGACGCCCATGGTTCTCCCAGTTTTTTCTGGACGGCTTTGTGCGTACAAAGGGGTACCAAGACAAAGGAATCATCCACGCGATTAGACCTACAGTGAACTCATATTTACTAGTATAACTTAACCCAAAAAACCCGAAAGAGACTTACGAACTTGTACATAGCGACTTTCATTTACTTCTATTTATATCTCCTGCTAATCTATCATTGTTATTTATTATTTATTCATTTATTCATTTATTTATTTATTTATTTATATATTTAGCGCTGGAAAAGATATTAAAAGAAAAAAAAGAAATGTACCGCGAAATCCAAATAAAACATTGAGTTGATGGGCCGCGAAATCCGAATGGGAAGCGGCCCTTAAACTACAATTTCAATCAATCAATCAATGAACGTGATGGGAAGATAGTGACATGACTGTGCTATTTACGTGTACTTGCGCTGCGGGAATGAGCCCGATGTGGGGGTTGAGAACTATCTTTGACATATTTACAACCCCTTAAATGCCGTAGTCGATTGTACATATTTGTCATGTTTGGCGACGAAGAAAAGGACGATACTGATGTCTGTCCTAGAAAGGATGTGCAACTCAGTCGTGGCTACATACACTGATTTGCATATATGTGGCTAATTACAGATGACCGGTTGCTGATGTTTATACAGCCCACAATCTGGTTATTATGGTCAAGTGTCCCGTAAAGTAACCGAAATTGAACTGGATCTAATAAATACCCTGAATACTATATCTGAGCTGCCTAGAAACAATTACAGCAACATATTGCTTATACAGTAAATATTTATAAGATTTATGGTAACAATCCTCGATAACATAGATATACATGTAAATTGGGGATAATACTACCGGTTCTTTTAGCCATTCAATATAATCAAATAAAATACCGTATACCGTTCGAAACGTCCTCATTCAGCTTCATATATCTGCTATCTTTATACAGAAAATAATGTTTTCAAGCACAATAATTAAATAGATTTACGATATCTGAGATTCACTTGGAATACAAAAATCGCCACTATAGCAGTGGCCCAACTCGCTTCCTACCCCGGGTTAACGGCAAAAATGTGGTCAGCTCAAACGTTCGTGAAGTCATCTCACAGCAAAATTTAGGAATGGCATTACAATATCGTAATTGAAGGGTCACCGCAACACCAATCAAAATACAAACCGACCACCAGCTGCGCATGCACGGTCAGTCGTGGAGGAACTAATTGCATTCCGTGGGCCAGTGTTGACCATGAAACCTACATTTCGTCATGTAAGGCGAATAATATGTCTTCGATTATATATCAGTGGAGATGCGTACGATAAGCAGCTGCTGCACTCAGATACACGTAAGGCTTTGACCCTTGCATTTTATGTTATGTTATATTCATACGCGATTATGGGATTAGGTTAAACTCTAATGATTTCTATTACGATGATAGATACATCATATAATGCTGTTACAAAAGTTATCCAAATCAACGTCTGATGGATTGTCACTATCAAGTTCTGTGTAAGATTCAAAGACATTTGTTACCGAGATAATTTGACTGACGAGGATTAAACGTCTTAGGAAATACTCCGCCAATGTAATTATATCTATCATGCATATGCTGCATGCAGTTCCATTATGGTTTGCATATTAGCACGTGTCTGATATTTCTAGCTTTTCTGCATAGAGATAATTTGGTCGATAACAAACACACAAACAAACATACGATCTGCTCTGTTCGATTCTGATGATAAAGGTTTCAATAAACACTGAGCAGATGCAACAATATTTGTTTCAGTTTAGTTCAATAGTCCCGTCGGATATGCGATCGTTTTTAGTAAAATATGAAAATAATCGGTATTTCATAGTTAAGTTAGAGATCGACAGCTCTCTTTACAGCATAGAATTTATTGAAACATTATGTATAAATTAGCACTGGTAAACACAGCAGAAAATACCACATACAAACTCATGGTCACCCATCAACATGGGATATCCCTAGTCACGGATTAACATAGGAATGATAGTATAATACCACATACAAACTCATGGTCACCCATCAACATGGGATATCCCTAGTCACGGATTAACATAGGAATGATAGTATAATACCACATACAAACTCATGGTCACCCATCAACATGGGATATCCCTTATCACGGATTAACATAGGAATGATAGTATAATACCACATACAAACTCATGGTCACCCATCGACATGGGGTATCCCTTGTCACGGATTAACATAGGAATGATAGTATAATACCACATACAAACTCATGGTCACCCATCAACATGGGGTATCCCTTATCACGGATTAACATAGGAATGATAGTATAATACCACATACAAACTCATGGTCACCCATCAACATGGGATATCCCTTATCACGGATTAACATAGGAATGATAGTATAATACAACATACAAACTCATGGTCACCCATCAACATGGGATATCCCTTATCACGGATTAACATAGGAATGATAGTATAATACCACATACAAACTCATGGTCACCCATCAACATGGGATATCCCTTATCACGGATTAACATAGGAATGATAGTATAATACCACATACAAACTCATGGTTACCCATCAACATGGGATATCCCTCATCACGGATTAACATAGGAATGATAGTATAATGCAACATACAAACTCATGGTTACCCATCAACATGGGATATCCCTTATCACGGATTAACATAGGAATGATAGTATAATACAACATACAAACTCATGGTCACCCATCAACATGGGATATCCCTTATCACGGATTAACATAGGAATGATAGTAAAATACAACATACAAACTCATGGTCACCCATCGACATGGGATATCCCTTATCACGGATTAACATAGGAATGATAGTATAATACCACATACAAACTCATGGTCACCCATCGACATGGGGTATCCCTTATCACGGATTAACATAGGAATGATAGTATATTTTTTGCTTTAATCTCATAGTCATATATATCGACATGGGGTATCGCTATCACGGATTAACGCCGGAATGATAATTATCATTTTCCATCGCTCAATCACGCGTTACCATCGTTATGGAGTCAACATCTTTGGTTCTGCTGGGAACAAGCTCGATGCTGCCACCACAAGCCACAAACTCATGGTGTTCCATCGACGTGGACGTCCTTATCACGGATTAACATAGGAATGATAGTATAATACCACATACAAACTCATGGTCACCCATCAACATGGGATATCCCTTATCACGGATTAACATAGGAATGATAGTATAATACCACATACAAACTCATGGTCACCCATCAACATGGGGTATCCCTTATCACGGATTAACATAGGAATGATAGTATAATACCACATACAAACTCATGGTCACCCATCGACATGGGGTATCCCTTGTCACGGATTAACATAGGAATGATAGCAAAATACAACATACAAACTCATGGTCACCCATCGACATGGGGTATCCGTTATCACGGATTAACATAGGAATGATAGCATAATACCACATACAAACTCATGGTCACCCATCGACATGGGGTATCCCTTATGCGGATTAACATAGGATGATGTACTATTACATACAAGCTCATGGTCACCCATCAGGGTATCCATGTCTTTGATCTTTCTCGGATGATAGTATAATACCACATACAGCTCTCACTTGGTATATCGGTGGTTCGCCATCACGGATTAACATAGGAATGATAGTAAAATATAACATACAAACTCATGGTCACCCATCAACATGGGGTATCCCTTATCACGGATTAACATAGGAATGATAGTATAATACCACATACAAACTCATGGTCACCCATCAACATGGGATATCCCTTATCACGGATTAACATAGGAATGATAGTATAATACCACATACAAACTCATGGTCACCCATCAACATGGGGTATCCCTTATCACGGATTAACATAGGAATGATAGTATAATACCACATACAAACTCATGGTCACCCATCGACATGGGGTATCCCTTGTCACGGATTAACATAGGAATGATAGCAAAATACAACATACAAACTCATGGTCACCCATCGACATGGGGTATCCGTTATTACGGATTAACATAGGAATGATAGCATAATACCACATACAAACTCATGGTCACCCATCGACATGGGGTATCCCTTATCACGGATTAACATAGGAATGATAGTAAAATACCACATACAAACTCATGGTCACCCATCAACATGGAGTATCCCTTATCACGGATTAACATAGGAATGATAGTATAATACCACATACAAACTCATGGTCACCCATCAACATGGGATATCCCTTATCACGGATTAACATAGGAATGATAGTATAATACAACATACAAACTCATGGTCACCCATCAACATCAAATATCCCTTATCACGGATTAACATAGGAATGATAGTATAATACAACATACAAACTCATGGTCACCCATCAACATGGGGTATCCCTCATCACGGATTAACATAGGAATGATAGTATAATACAACATACAAACTCATGGTTACCCATCAACATGGGATATCCCTCATCACGGATTAACATAGGAATGATAGTATAATGCAACATACAAACTCATGGTTACCCATCAACATGGGATATCCCTTATCACGGATTAACATAGGAATGATAGTATAATACAACATACAAACTCATGGTCACCCATCAACATGGGATATCCCTTATCACGGATTAACATAGGAATGATAGTAAAATACAACATACAAACTCATGGTCACCCATCGACATGGGATATCCCTTATCACGGATTAACATAGGAATGATAGTATAATACCACATACAAACTCATGGTCACCCATCGACATGGGGTATCCCTTATCACGGATTAACATAGGAATGATAGTATAATACCACATACAAACTCATGGTCACCCATCAACATGGGATATCCCTTATCACGGATTAACATAGGAATGATAGTATAATACCACATACAAACTCATGGTCACCCATCAACATGGGGTATCCCTTATCACGGATTAACATAGGAATGATAGTATAATACCACATACAAACTCATGGTCACCCATCAACATGGGGTATCCCTTATCACGGATTAACATAGGAATGATAGTAAAATATAACATACAAACTCATGGTCACCCATCAACATGGGGTATCCCTTATCACGGATTAACATAGGAATGATAGTACAATACCACATACAAACTCATGGTCACCCATCAACATGGGATATCCCTTATCACGGATTAACATAGGAATGATAGTAATATCAATATCTGATATTACCACGATCGGTTGCACTTTTAATGATAAATTGATAGTTGTAATATGACACTAATAACTATTCGCATCTCTGAAAAAAACATTGGCGAGTTTACATTCAGGGTTTTGCATCAATTAATTTATTTCGAAAAAACTCAAACGCGCAAGTTTTGCTACTTTCCCGGTGTATTTTCTTTGGAAACAAGCTACCAATAATTAATCAGTAACATGAAAATATGCGTCAAATAATAAAACTTCGCTTCAGGATCGTACTTCCAGAAATTTCGTTAAATTAAAAATCTCACAGTTCGGCAGAAAAAATGATTTTGTGAGAAACTTCTACAAAACAATTTTGCCGATGTTGAAATTCTTAAACGCATAGTTTGGTCAGTAGTCCATGTGAGAAAATGGAAATAAAAATGTAACTTTTACCAGAATCCACACATAGTAACCTTTTTAGCTAAAATTGAATTTTCAGGAAATGTTTTGCATATCATATAATTCTAACTATGTCAGGATTTGAAGAGGCATTATACGGATAGTTTTTCGTCAAAAAGGTTCGTTTCACTACCGGAATTATGGAATATTCGTTAAAAAACGCTTGTATGGGAAGGCATGGGTTGACCCTAACCTGTACTCTGTGCCAGTCTATACACATATATGAATCTGAGGTCCATATGAAACTAAACAACAAAAAACTCCAAACATGTTATCAATTTTCAATTAATACTTAATAATGACTAGTGACAAAACAGGATGTACATGCAATATAATGTATAAGTAAATGTCTTTAAAAAGGTTACAAATCGTTTCATCATGAATTACCGCGTGAATGCGCCCGTCAATAATAAACGGGCTTTTTCGCGGAGAATTCACACCACATTTTTTCGTAGGCCATATATTAGCATGCTGTTTCTTTCTATTCGCTTCCTTTAATTTCGGGGAACACATCAATAGTACAGAAGGTATGTCTTAGGCACAATTCTTTTCAACAATTTATTAAACTGATCACTCGGGAAATTGAAAATTCAAGAAAAACTGCATTTTACAAAACTTTTTTTTAAGCTATATCACGACGGGGAAGGGAAAGGAGGAGGAGGGGCGGGGCTTCCTACTGTTGCAAAGATAGGCTTTTGAGAGGAACTGTATACATTGGACAATATAACAGTACAGAGTATTATAATTAAAAGCGATAAGTTCATCTTAGGAATAACTTTTTTTGCGAAAATGCTTAATTAATATAGTTCTATTACAGAGAAGATATAAGATTTTGTTGTGATTCGGTCATGGACTAGATTTAATCAGTGTGATTAACCAATCGAAGTTTTTTTTTCAAGAGGAAATAAAGACTTATCATCTTTGGGTACAGTATCTTTGTAAGATATATATTGGAATAATCAGATCAAAACAGAGCAACACAAATATTAGCCAATCAACACTCGTCAAAACGGAAGACTTTCATTGCGATTCCGTCACGGACATTTCCAACGATTATATCACATAAAATGCATTATTTCGGAGGATATTATACTTTATTTCAAACTTGACAACAGTAATTATACGATAAGACCTAAACAGGTCTGCTTATGCGGAATACATTTTCAATAACGAGTATACTTTAAACTGTTAAAGTGCCTTGCAAAGGGTTATTCCGTCACGATGTAATTCATCTACTGCAACTAAATTACTATCAATGATATATATTTTCTATATAATTTTCATCTAATGTATAAAGACATGCACATATAACATTTTAATCCAGTGTATTCTAATCAGAGGAAGAAGTAAATGACCGGTCAAAAGAATGGCTTTCGTATTATTGTTTTCATAGCAATCCAAACGACTCATGAAGCGAAATACAAGATTGGAAATTATTGAAACACAGCACTTACATGTCTTAGTTAACGTCGGAAACAGAACATATTAAACCAGTGAGCGAGTGAGTGAGTAAGTAGGATTTAACATCGTTTTTTTCAACATGTTTTCAGTCATATCACAACGGGGCCTACATGTGCCAGAACACGAGAGTGTCCACAGTTCCTATTATCCTAGGCACTGATAAGCTCAGCGAGTACAGCACCTGAGCGCCCATTCAAGTATTGACCGAGCTCAACGTTGCTTAACTTAGGTGATCTGACGAGAACCTGTGTACCCAATGTGATACACCGTATAGTGTTTTCACCCGCTTCTCTCCTGCAGGAAACTAGCCCATGTTTATGTATACTATGGCTGTTGAATTTGGTGCTAATGCAATAGGAATAGGTCTTTGAACTCGGGTATTCTTTAAAGGACGAGAACTGAATTTTGAATGACGGACCAGACGCTTGTAATTCATATTCGGAACAACCAAGAAAGTGCTCCTAAAAAAACTTGAGCGAACTGTTCCACTCAAGTTTGAGTGAAATGTACCTGTTCACTCAAACTTAAGTTACTTTTCACTCATATTGAGTTACTTTTCACTCAACTTGAGATAAAACCACTCACGTTCACTCAACTGGAGTGAGATCAATTTCCACTCTTGAGTGAATGTCACTCAAGTTGAGTGTATTTAACGCAAGTTGTGTGAAAAGTAACTCAAGTTGAGTGAAAATCTCACTCAAGTATTGAGTTGGATCAATTGTCACTCTTACTTTAGTGAAATTTCACTCAACTTTTTTTAGAAAGTGTTTAAGAATGCTGTAATAATCCACAAAGAACTTATTGATACTGCGTCGTTTGTAATTACACCATAGGTGGGCCGTATACATCGGTAAAAAGAATGCTTGACAAAGTTGTAATTTGACTTCTATGGTACACCGTAGAAATGTCCGCAACAGTGTATTTTCCTGAAAATAGATTTAATGTCGGCATCATCCAATCTACGTTTGAGGTTTCTGTCATGTTTTCAGGTGTTTTGCAGATTGTATTCCTCAATGGACAGTACACGTCTATCTACATACAGCCTCGTCCGAGAACGGTACATACAAGCAAGTCAAGCCACACCAACTCTTGTGACTATAAATTCTCACCCGTCCGGTAATATTTACGAGCTTCAATATACCAGCATTATGATTAATTGTGAAGTTCCTTCACTCCATATACAGTCATATTTCCGAGAAATGTATTCTTATCTCAGATCACGTGGTTATGATAAAGTATGCCCTATATTAGCAAATTTGTATAAGCCAAGTTTCATGCTTCTACCTCAAAGTGCTGAATCACCCCTAATTTCTTGCATCAAACTGCTGTACTATTGGTGTGAGCTAAACAAATGTAGGATATGATATATCAATATAAACTCACATATAAAATTAAACTGTAACCTGTACCACTAGAAATGATTTGTTTATCTTACTTTAAAAACGAGATGGTGCACGTATTTCATTTTTTATTCTTAAATTCGGATTGAATAAATGGTACTAACGCATTCGTTATCTCGCTACTTTCCTTTCCGATGGTCTGATCGTCGAAGACTGCAGGGCAAACCTGATGAACACATATACTTGGGAATTTTGATATTCAATGACGGGATCTGATATTTCGGCAATAAAAACAAATATTGGTCAAATTTTATGTGGATGCCGATGTAAATTTTATTTTATCGGGCATTGATAGAGGAAAACATACGAGTGAATCAGAAATAATAACGTCATTCTGTTCTTCTGAATATAATATATTTGTCGAATTGACGTTGCGGCATTAAATAAATGAATCCGTTGAACACATCTGTTTAATCACGTTATTATTTCTTATACCTGGAAAGTTGATAATATTCACTTTCATATATTAACGTGCATACTTCCCACAACAAAATGAGTAGGCTGTCGATGGCAAAGGAAGTGGAATCGAGGTGATGTTGTCAGGCCAAAACTATGCATTTATGGCAGATTCTACACTCAAAACATTCAGTCGGAATAATAATGAAGTATATCCTGTATAAACTTCACGAAATGATTTTACAAACTGAGTATTAATAGGTAAAACTGATAGCAACACTTATATAAAATAAGTTTGTTTCCACACCCATGTTCCGGTGCCTAAATTCGTTCAAAATTTACATATATTAATATGTGTTTCCATACGAAACTACCGTATCATCGTAATCAATAATAATCATCATCAATGATGATAATAATATAATATCATATATATATATATATATATATAAGACCGCTCTTTTTATATATATATATATGATATCATAGCACAATGATGCTAATATATCATAATATATTATTTGATTATATAATAATCAATGATTATCATCGTAATCTCATCGTACTCATCGTGACTCCAAATATGTCATCAAGTTCTAGATAATACTGAATAATGACTAGTGACAAAACATGATGTACAATCATAGAAAACTTGTTTTCTGTGACCCTCAACGTCTAGCCCATCTTGGCGTTCATACTTTCTTTGAACAAATCCTTCCATAGCCTCGAGTTCACATTATGTTCATTCCCTTGTACGGGTTTGAGTTGGTCCTTCACGGTTGGGTGATATTCCGGAACTGATGGTATGAAGGGGCCCCGCTGTATAGGTGGGTTGCTGCTGCTGCTCTACCAGATGTGGACTCGGTGGATGGTGTCGGGGTATATGACGTTGCGGTGATCCCTCGCCGGGTAGCAGGTGGGTCGTCAGCCGGCGATCTTCGGGGGTATGGGCTTTTAAATCTACGAATAGGTAGCCGTACGGACGACGTGTTGCCCCTTGAAACGCCTACATGAAATGGTCGATGTTCTGAGGATAAATTCGACTACGAAACACACGGATTTGTGCTCTGTCAATGGGATTGGAGAACAACGCAAAGTATTGGCAGTTCAAGGCAATATCTCTGGACAACTTCCCTCGAGGAAAGAGATTCTGGGTCAAATAAATGACGGACAGATTCCTATGATGGGATCCTTTAGTAAATAAGTCAGCAACGTGTGAATTGTCCTTGGCCGCACTCATCAGATCATCTAGCACTACCACGTTGGTCTGCTCGGGATCAAAGTAATACGATTCGTCTATTTCGTGAGGAATCCCTGGGACGAAACTCACATTCTGTAATCGCGTAGTTTCGTAGGCGGGCTGCCATTGCCTTAACACCAAACAACACGTGTCGGAGCTGGGGTTGCCACACTTTCCTCTAAGAACTTCATCACCCAGGACGTCTTTCCACATGCCGTAGCACCGCTCACCGTCATCGTATAGGGATGCTCTACTGCACTGTTGGACCTATAGCGGGACTCGGCGTTGTGTCTTGGTTGTGCTTGCCTTGAATGTGCCTGAGCATACTATCGCGACGAGAGAAGGTTCTCTGACAGAACGTACACGTACACGACATGTTGATCTGTCGACCAATACATAAGGACTGATGAGGGACACATGCTCATTTTTATATTTACAGACACCACCACCAACACCACCACCACACACTACCACCACACACACACACACACTACCACCAACACATAACACCACCACCACCACCACCGCCACCACCGGGCGTTGATGGGCGTCAACGCCCGGTGGTGGTGGTGGTGGTGGTGCGAGCTCCCGTGTGGCAGAGCCCTTGGGTCGGAGCTCTTGGAGCTCAAACCCTGTGGAGCTCAGAGCTCGGAAGTGACATTTGCATATATGACCTCTGTGAGGTCACTTCCGCTTCCGTTCACGTGACCGGAACTGACCGTTGACCACTGCGCGCTAACAATACCGGATAAAAATTCGCGCGCAGGGGTCAAAGGTCAGTTCCGGTCACGTGAACGGAAGCGGAAGTGACCTCACAGAGGTCATATGCAAATGTCACTTCTGAGCTCTGAGCTCCACAGGCTTTGAGCTCCAAGAGCTCCGATCCAAGGGTTCTGCCACACGGAAGCTCCCACCACCACCACCGGGCGATGACGCCCGTCAACGCCCGGTGGTGGCGGTGGTGGTGGTGGTGGAATGTGGTGGTGGTGGTGATGTGTGTGTCTGTGGTGGTAGTGTGTGGTGGTGGTGTTGGTGGTGGTGTCTGTACATATAAGAATGAACATGTGTCCCTAATCAGTCCTTATGTATTGGTCGACAGATCAACATGTCGCGTACGTGTACGTTCTGTCAGAGAACCTTCTCTCGTCGCGATAGCATGCTCAGGCACATTCAATGCAAACACAACCAAGAGACACCGCCGAGTCTCGCTATAGGCCCAACAAGTGCAGTAGAGCATCCCTATACGATGACGGTGTGCGGCCCTACGGCATGTGGAAAGACGTCCTGGGTGATGAAGTTCTTAGAGGAAAGTGTGGCAACCCCAACTCCGACACGTGTTGTTTGGTGTTATAGCCAATGGCAGCCCGCCTACGAAACTACGCGATTACAGAATGTGAGTTTCGTCCCAGGGATTCCTCACGACATAGACGAATCGTATTACTTTGATCCCGAGCAGAACAACGTGGTAGTGCTAGATGATCTGATGAGTGCGGCCAAGGACAATTCACACGTTGCCGACTTGTTTACTAAAAGATCCCACCATAGGAATCCGTCCTTCATCTATTTGACCCAAAATCGCTTTCCTCAAGGGAAGGCGTCCAGAGATATTGCCTTGAACTTCCAATACTTTGTGTTGTTCTCCAATCCCTTTGATAGAGCACAAATCCGTGTGTTTGGTAGTCGAATTTATCCTCAGAACATCGACCATTTCATGCAGGCGTTTCAAGGGGCAACAAGTCGTCCGTACGGCTACCTATTCGTAGATTTAAAAGCCCATATCCCCGAAGATCGCCGGCTGACGACCCATCTGCTGCCCGGCAAGGGATCACCGCAACGTCATATACTTTGACACCATCCACCGAGTCCACATCTGGTCCATAACAGACTACGACGGGCTTTACATCAGCGGTGTGTTGACCTCGTGACCCATATGAAATTGTTGGATAAGGACCCAGTCCATATGGAAATTGAAAGAACAGCGTCGATGTTGAAAACCTCGGGCATGAACTGGAAAGCGGCGTATGTCAGAGCAATAGCACAAAAGAAACATTTGTTCGAACGCATCGTTAAACGACGTTAAAGCGTTTAGAAAGTGTGTTAAGGCGTTGAGACGGGCGTTAAGGCGTAACGACGGGCGTTGACGGGCGTCACTGCATTTCGATGAATTGGTGTCAATTCCATGAAAATCAGAGCTTCTGAGCTAATTCACCAGGGCATTGAAACGTTAAGCTAAGCGTTGATGGGCGTTACTGTCTATAAAAGCAAAGGTATTTCCAAAAAACACGCACAGTCGACGTTCAACCGTCAACATGGTTTATACTTGCTCTGAGTGCGAACGCACGTTCACCAGACATTACGATATGATGCGACACCAGAAAAATATACATGGGATTGAAGACTCTGAGGGGTCCGTTGAGGCGGATGCTGATACAGAGACTGCTGAGAGTGTATCGACTGATACCGAAACAGAGATTGCTGAGAGTCTATCTAGTGATACGGAGAGCTTGACCTCAGATAGTCAGCCTACGTCCGTGGAAAGTGAGGCAGAACCTACCTTCTGGGATCGTATTTTGACAGCAGCTATCAATATTTACGCTGCAGCGATCGAGGTCGCCGGAGAGGATAATTTACAACAGGCGTACACCCAAATACGCCTCCGCATCAGGAAAACAGCCATGGCGATCTATGAACAGTATACCTTACTACCGCTTGAAATGAAAGGCGATCCCACGCACAGGTCCATCATGAAGATCAAGCGTCACTTGGAAGGGGCTATGGGGCTACCACCCACCGAGGCCCTGGAAAATGCGATCAGAATGCGCAAACAACTGTTTCAGGACATGCTGCCCGAAGAATATCCAGGCCTGCCCGACGACGCTTAGGACACACCGAGCAAAGATGGAACTTTCTGAAATGGCGACTTCTGATTGGACAAGAATACATCTAATGGACAGGAACGAATATGACAGATGCAAATGGTGGCGTCTGATTGGGCAAGAGTTTTTTTGACTTGTAAACATACCCAACGCGGCTCCCCCAGCGTGGGTATGATGTAACTTTGGGGGAAATAAACTATATGAAAAAAAAGTTGTTGTTGTTGTTCTCTTAAGTTTCATCCTTGTTGTTGTTGTTGTTCTCTCTTCGGTCTATATCATGGCTTCAAGGCGTTATATTAGAGCGTTAAGGCATAATGGGGCTCACCTAAACCCTAACATGTCTATGTCCACACCCTTTTCTCAGAATTCCCTGTCTGCGCATGCGCAGACTATTGACAACAGCCGAGTCTCTAGTCCAATCGGATGCCCCCTCACATAGGCTTCACATTGATACCTCACTCAACTCCATCGGCTCATTAGTGGCTCACCTAGATCCCAAAACGTTTATTTTCATACCCTTTGTCTTTTGCGCATGCGCAAGATGACGATATTCCGACCCAACATCCACCCAGTGGGATGCCCCCTCACATAGGCTTCACATTGATACCTCATACGACTCCATCGACCCACTAGTGGCCCACCTAGACCCC
The DNA here is from genome assembly GCA_036873755.1 of Hanleya hanleyi. NCBI lineage: Eukaryota > Metazoa > Mollusca > Polyplacophora > Lepidopleurida > Hanleyidae > Hanleya > Hanleya hanleyi. The sequence goes on from JAVTVY010010011.1 coordinate 40,685, forward strand.
AAAACGTCTATTTTCATACCCTTGGTCTACCGCGAATGTGCAGAATGACCATATTCCAACCCCACACCCAGCCGGTAGGATGCCCCCTCACATAGGCTTCACATTGAAACTTCACTCGACTCCATCGGACCACTAGGGGCTCCTCTAGACCCCAAAACGTCTATTTCCATAACCTTGGTGTACCGCGCATGCGCAGAATGACGATATTTCAACCCCACACCCACCCCATCAGATGTCTCTTCACGAATGCTTCATATTGATACCTCATACAACCCAATCGGTACACTAGGGACCCCTCTCGCCCCTGAAGATTGCCGGAGAATGCAGGAGAATTTGATCACCCAGGACATTGTGGGAAAAGCCCACTGATCTCCGTGACATCTTCGGGTACCTCCGGGACATCTTCGGGCACCTCCTTGTCTCTTCGGTGACATCCGTGACATCTTCGGTCACCTCCGTGTCTCTTCGGTCACCGAAGATGTCTCTATTTTATCGGTAAAGTCCATATTCCGCTTTTTATAGTTTCGGGAAAAAATCCTAATTTTACATGCACCCACCCCATTGACTTGATAGGCAGGTCCCAATAAGTCCGGGGACCGATATTAGCCCTTTTGGCTACGGTTGATAGGTGTTTTCCCCTATTTTAGGGGTAAAGTCCGTTTTCCGCTTTTTATATTTTCGGGAAAAAATCCTAATTTTACATTCACCCACCCCATTGACTTGATAGGCAGGTCCCAATAAGTCCGAGGACCGATATTAGCCCTTTTGGCTAGGGTTGATAGGTGTTTTCCCCTATTTTAGGGGTAAAGTCCGTGTTCCGCTTTTTATAGTTTCGGGGAAAAATTCTAATTTTACATGCACCCACCCATGACTGGATGCCCCTTCACGAATGCTTCACTTTAATACCTCACTCGACCCAATCGGACCATGCAGCTTATTTGAAGTCTGGGGACTACTTTTTGCAATTGGATTGGAACTCTTCTTTGCCGGAGGTAGTTTTTGGTCTCTTGAGCTGGTGGCGCCCCCTGGCGGATGCAAGAGTTACCTCCCCCGGCAAATGGGGGTTTAAATACTTAGACTATACTACTTGCGCTCACCTCGTGACGGTGTTCCGTTCTCGTGAGACCCATCTATCCATACTAAACCTATAGGAATATGAGGCTTTTGTACAGAACTACAATTTCGGGGAACAGGAACACCATGTATTCAATCTATTGATTTGCCTCTGTGAAGTCAAGTTATCAGATCACTTTTCAGAAAAGAACTAAATATTTGCTCGCTGATTCATCACTGGATACTAATTCATGCAGAACAAGATGACATGTAGCAGCTGCAAGTAAATCCAGGTTAGTTTACTTTCTCATACAAAGCTATATGAAACTTGGGGTATTATTGACTCATACGGTGAATGATTCGCACCGGTACCCAAATTACTGATCACATATGATCACCGATGAATATGGTCGATACTTCATGTAGGGACTATTGTTTGGGTCTTTGTGTCGTTGAAAAGGCACATGTCTAGACATATTGTTGTCCCCAAACTTGGCTATTGTATCCCCAGACTTGGTTATTGTATGCATTGTCTCGTGATTCTTACATAATGTATGAATCATGAATATATGCCTATCAATCTTTCACTCTGATGTCCATGGTTTAAACCTTTCCGATCTGGTGGGGGAGGCTGGAGGACATGGCCATCTTGGCCCCCTACCGAACTTTCTACTCCGAAACTACAAAAATGAGGTGAATATTTGAGTGATTTTGGGCCTATTTGCATGACCCCGAGCAGCGGGTCATGGGTAAATTCAAAATGGCACCCATGTGGGGGAACCACAAAGCTGATATGTTAGTCCTATTTCTTCAAGATTCCTGATTTTTCTGCATGGAAAAGCGGGCAAAACTATTTTGTTTTAGATCAGATTATTATTAATTAATCAAGCCGTTTATTAATTATTAATTAATCAGGTCGTTTATTAATTATTAATTAATCAGGCCGTTATTATTATGAAGAAATCAGATAAATAAAAAAATCGAAAAATCCGACATGAAAATGGATCAGAAAAAGCGTTTTTTTTATAATGACGTCACTTTGGCGTCATCGAGCCGGAAATCTTGGATTTTTTTTTACATTTTCTGTTACAGCTTGATCCAAGGGTGGAGTCTGATAAATTTCAGCCCCCTACCTGGTAGTCCGGGATGTTAGGGCATAAAAGGGACTGTTTGGTTCAGATTCTTCCAAAAGCACCAAATTTGGCCCATATGTCGCCCATACAATACCTTTTCGATTTTTGATGGGCTAGGTAGTCGCCCCCTGGGACCGCCATATTGGCGAAATTCATTATGGCCGCTACCCGGGTTAGAGGTCAATCGTTTTTAAAACAACAAAATGGCTAGAATCATGAATAATACAACTTTTTAGTGGTTACTGGTGTCGGAGAATTTGATTCTGATATTATTTCAACGATTTGAGGTCAAGGTCACCCTAAAGGTCATTTTGGTGTCAAATTCGTCATTTTTAGTGGTTTTTAGTCGAGAAACTAACTCATTTTATCGATTTTCGGGGTTGAGTAACCCGAATCTGGCCATATTTTGACATTTTGAGGCAATATTGCATGTGAGGTTCACGACAGAGGTCACCCAAAACAGAGATCAACCGGAGGTCAATTATAGGAAACACCAAAACGGCTAGAATCACAAATAATACCATAGGGCTTTGTGGCATCGGAGAATTAGATGCTGACTTTATTTTGACGATTCGAGGTCATGGTCACCTCATTTGAGAATTAAAGGTCAAAGATCAACAGTTACTACTAAAAGCAATCGAAACAAGATTATTCAGGAACAAATGTTACTAAAATACTTCGGAGATGACATCTGCTGACAAAATGCTATAACTATGCCGCTACGTTCATTTAAATGCTCAAAATACAAAACCGCTTAAGCAACAGTATACCAATGATTACTTTTACTACCTATGCCTTCTGGCTTGTGCTCTGTGATACCAGCAATAAATACTACTTGTCATCACCGCACTCGTTATTAACGCACCCGCCTTCGCATTTGCAGAGGTTCGTGTATCGGACATCGACGCAGTTGCATTTGCACCTTCCCGTGCATGCCTTGACCCAGCCGCAGTGCATGAGACTGTATGTGACGTGTTGTATGTGTTTTTCTCGGTGACGTTCGTGCCTATCAACCGAGCACTTCACGTCTGCGCCTGCATTGGGGTATGTATGAGGGTCTTCATTCGCGCGCGCTGCCGATTCACCCACGCACTTCTGGACAACCCGCGCGGGCTGCGGCATCAGATCACCCCCCCGCGCGCGCGCTGCGGCCGGGGCGGGCCGGGCCGGGGCCGGGAAACACCCCACAGACAGGTCAGTACATGCATTCCTATCATGTTCCCAGGTCACACCCCATTCACACACAGACCCTCATGCATACCCGGAAGCAGGCGCAGACGTCATCAAGACTGGGTGCCCCTTCACGCATGCTTCACTTTGATACCTCACTCGACTCCATGGGACCATTCGTGGCCCATCTAGACCGCAAAAATGTCTATTTCCACACCCGTTTCTCACAATTCCCGGTCTGCGCATGCGCAGAATGTGGGCAACGGCCGACACACTACTCCAGGCGGTTGCTCCCTCATATAGGCTTCACATGGACACCTCACTCGACTCCATCGGCCTATTAGTGGCTCGCCTAGGCCCCAACACGTCTATTTCCATGCACTTTCTCTACTGCGCATGCGCAGAATGACGTCAGTTCCACGTCACACCCAGCCCGTTGGAGACTGCTTTACATGGACACCTTACTCGATCCCATCGACCCACTAGTGGCCCACCTAAACCCCAACACGTCTATTTCTATACTACGGCCAGACTGCGCATGCGCAGACTATTGACAACGAACGACACAGTAGCCCAGCCGGATGCTCCTTCATGACAGCTTCAAAATAAGACCTCACACGACACCATAGGTTCACTAGGGGCTCACCTAAACCCTAAAACGTCTATTTCCACACCCTTCTCCCAGAATTCCCTGTCTGCGCATGCGCAGAATGTGGACAACGGCCGAGACACTAGTCCAATCGGATGCCCCCTCACCTAGGCTTCACATTGATGCCTCATTCAACTCCATCGGCTCATTAGTGGCTCATCTAGATCCCAAAACGTCTATTTTCATACCCTTTGTCTATTGCGCATGCGATATTCCGAACCCACATCCATCCAGTGGGATGCCCCCTCACATAGGCTTCACATGGATACTTCATACGACTCCATTGACCCACTAGTGGCTCCCCTAGATCCCAAAACGGCTATATCCATACCCTTGGTTTACCGCGCATGCGCAGAATGACGATATTTCAACCCCACACCCAGTCCATCAGATGCGCCTTCACGAATGCTTCACAATGATACTTCACTCAACTCCGTCGACCCACTAGTGGCCCACCTAGACCCCAAAACGTCTATTGACGATATTTCAACCCCACACCCAGCCCATCGGATGCCCCCTCACATAGGCTTCACATTGATACCTCACTGGACTCCATCGGACCACTAGGGGCTCCCCTATACCCCAAAATATCCATTTCCATACCCTTGGTCTACCGCG
>JAVTVY010010012.1:0-49347 GCA_036873755.1 Hanleya hanleyi
TGGTATGTAGCCTCATGACCAATAATTATGGTATATAACCTCATGACCTATAATGATATGTAACCTCTTCACCAATAATGATGGTATGTAACCCAATGACCAATAATGATGGTATGTAACGTCATGGCCAATAATGATGGTATGTAACCCCATCACCAATAATGATGGTATGTATCCTCATGGGTTCGTACTTTATGTAAGAATCTCGAGACAATGCATACAGTAGCCAAGTCTGGGGGCAGCAATGTGTCTAAACCTGTGCCTTTTCAACGACACCAAGACCCAGACAATAATTCCTACATGAAGTATCGACCACCTCCTGACCGATAATGATGGTATGTAACCTCGTGACCAATAATGATGGTATGTACCTCATGACAAATAATGATGGTATGTAACATCATGACCAATAATGATGGTATGTAACCTCTTGACCAACAATGATGGTATGTAGTCTCATGACCAATAATGAGGACATGTAACCACATGACCAATAATGAAGGTATGTACCCGTATCACCAGTAATGATGGTATGTAACCTCATGACCAATAATGATGGTATGTAACCTCATGACCAATAATGATGGTATGTACCCGTATCACCAGTAATGATGGTATGTAACCTCATGACCAATAATGATGGTATGTAACCTCATGACCAATAATGAGGACATGTAACCACATGACCAATAATGAAGGTATGTACCCGTATCACCAGTAATGATGGTATGTAACCTCATGACCAATAATGAAGGTATGTACCCGTGTCACCAGTAATGATGGTATGTAACCTCATGACCAATAATGATGGTATGTAACCTCATGACCAATAATGATGGTATGTACCCGTATCACCAGTAATGATGGTATGTAACCTCATGACCAATAATGATGGTATGTAACCTCATGACCAATAATGAGGACATGTAACCACATGACCAATAATGAAGGTATGTACCCGTATCACCAATAATGATGGTATGTAACCTCATGACCAATAATGAAGGTATGTACCCGTATCACCAGTAATGATGGTATGTAACCTCATGACCAATAATGAAGGTATGTAACCTCATGACCAATAATGAGGACATGTAACCACATGACCAATAATGAAGGTATGTACCTGTATCACCAGTAATGATGGTATGTAACCTCATGACCAATAATGATGGTATGTAACCTCATGACCAATAATGATGGTATGTACCCGTATCACCAGTAATGATGGTATGTAACCTCATGACCAATAATGAAGGTATGTACCCGTATCACCAGTAATGATGGTATGTAACCTCATGACCAATAATGATGGTATGTACCCGTATCACCAGTAATGATGGTATGTAACCTCATGACCAATAATGATGGTATGTAACCTCTTGACCAACAATGATGGTATGTAGTCTCATGACCAATAATGAGGACATGTAACCACATGACCAATAATGAAGGTATGTACCCGTATCACCAGTAATGATGGTATGTAACCTCATGACCAATAATGATGGTATGTAACCTCGTGACCAATAATGATGGTATGTACCTCATGACAAATAATGATGGTATGTAACATCATGACCAATAATGATGGTATGTAACCTCTTGACCAACAATGATGGTATGTAGTCTCATGACCAATAATGAGGACATGTAACCTCATGACCAATAATGAAGGTATGTACCCGTATCACCAGTAATGATGGTATGTAACCTCATGACCAATAATGATGGTATGTACCTGTATCACCAGTAATGATGGTATGTAACCTCATGACCAGTAATGATGGTATGTAACCTCATGACCAATAATGATGGTATGTACCTGTATCACCAGTAATGATGGTATGTAACCTCATGACCAGTAATGATGGTATGTAACCTCATGACCAATAATGATGGTATGTACCTGTATCACCAAAAAAAATGATGGTATGTAACCTCCTGACCAGTAATGATGGTATGTAACCTCATGACCAATAATGAGGACATGTAACCACATGACCAATAATGAAGGTATGTACCCGTATCACCAGTAATGATGGTATGTAACCTCATGACCAATAATGAAGGTATGTAACCTCATGACCAATAATGAGGACATGTAACCACATGACCAATAATGAAGGTATGTACCTGTATCACCAGTAATGATGGTATGTAACCTCATGACCAATAATGAAGGTATGTACCCGTATCACCAGTAATGATGGTATGTAACCTCATGACCAATAATGAAGGTATGTACCCGTATCACCAATAATGATGGTATGTAACATCATGACCAATAATGATGGTATGTAACCTCTTGACCAACAATGATGGTATGTAACCTCATGACCAATAATGAGGACATGTAACCACATGACCAATAATGAAGGTATGTACCTGTATCACCAGTAATGATGGTATGTAACCTCATGACCAATAATGAAGGTATGTACCCGTATCACCAGTAATGATGGTATGTAACCTCATGACCAATAATGAAGGTATGTACCCGTATCACCAGTAATGATGGTATGTAACCTCATGACCAATAATGATGGTATGTAACCTCATGACCAATAATGAGGACATGTAACCACATGACCAATAATGAAGGTATGTACCTGTATCACCAGTAATGATGGTATGTAACCTCATGACCAATAATGAAGGTATGTACCCGTATCACCAGTAATGATGGTATGTAACCTCATGACCAATAATGAAGGTATGTACCCGTATCACCAGTAATGATGGTATGTAACATCATGACCAATAATGATGGTATGTAACCTCATGACCAATAATGAGGACATGTAACCACATGACCAATAATGAAGGTATGTACCCGTATCACCAGTAATGATGGTATGTAACCTCATGACCAATAATGATGGTATGTAACCTCATGACCAATAATGAAGGTATGTACCCGTATCACCAGTAATGATGGTATGTAACCTCATGACCAATAATGATGGTATGTAACCTCATGACCAATAATGAAGGTATGTAACCCATCACCAATAATGATGGCATTTAACCTCCTGACCAGTAATGATGGTATGTAACCTCATGACCAATAATGATGGTATGTAACCTCATGCCCAATAATGAAGGTATGTAACCCATCACCAATAATGATGGCATTTAACCTCCTGACCAGTAATGATTGTATGTAACCTCATGACCAATAATGAGGACATGTAACCACATGACCAATAATGAAGGTATGTACCTGTATCACCAGTAATGATGGTATGTAACCTCATGACCAATAATGATGGTATGTAACCTCATGCCCAATAATGAAGGTATGTAACCCATCACCAATAATGATGGCATTTAACCTCCTGACCAGTAATGATGGTATGTAACCTCATGACCAATAATGAGAGGACATGTAACCACATGACCAATAATGAAGGTATGTACCTGTATCACCAGTAATGATGGTATGTAACCTCATGACCAATAATGATGGTATGTAACCTCATGCCCAATAATGAAGGTATGTAACCCATCACCAATAATGATGGCATTTAACCTCCTGACCAGTAATGATGGTATGTAACCTCATGACCAATAATGATGGTATGTAACCTCATGCCCAATAATGAAGGTATGTAACCCATCACCAATAATGATGGCATTTAACCTTCTGACCAGTAATGATGGTATGTAACCGTATCAAAAATAATGATGGTATGGAATGTCGTCACCAATAATGGTTGTATGTAACCTCATGACCAGTAATGATGGTATATAAACGTATCACCAATAATGATGGTATGTAATCTCATGACCAACCATGATGGTATTAAAGCTTCTCAGTGAACTTGTCTGTTAGTGGCCTTCCTTAGTATCAATTCAGAGAGAAACCTTGAGTCTACATTATTGTTTTAAACAGTATGTTGGCTTGATAAACGGTGTAGGAGCAGAATTTGATTGAAATCATGATATGACTGTGAATCATCAGATTATGAAAAATCCCTTATTCTGTGCGGTATTCTATCTCTTCAAACAAAATTGAGAATGTTTGATCCGTATTTCATCTTTGTCTCTTGATTGCTCTGATACACACTGTCCATTTCTTAACACTGGCTTAATTCGGATACATTTAACTAGTAGGGTTATCTCATTACAGAAACAGAAAGTGCGACATCATCTACCTCCTCCTCACCTGTAGACAGGTAAGATAAGCTCGTTAACTCCTCACATTCTACATCTTATACTAACTATTGACAGTGTCTGCTCAACCAGAACACATGGGATTGTGTCAGCGTCAGTTATTATATTGATCCTAAACCACACCACACATTACCCCAGACACACATTGCAGTGAAATTGCACGTGATTGGTCAGTATGTTAACGATCCTAACATTATTGGGTCGCACATGTTCAGTTAATCATATTGTAGTTAGTTATATCGTCGCTATTTGGCTGAAATAGTACTGAACGTGACGTTAAACTCTAACTCACTGCATCTGGGAATAGAGTGGAGATTTTAATTCAAATATCGAATTACAGTCTCCGCTAAGTTGGCTTTACATATTACAGTGTAGTCACCTTGTGACCATTGTGTGTCTGGGATAAAACTCAAGCGAGGCTGTTTTTGTCACAAGATACCCTAGATGTTGTGGTTGTGTATTTGCTCAAGGATTGACATTTGTGTGACAATGACTGTTTGTTGAATATGTTTTCAAAGTAGGAAGATTGTAAATAACACTAGAAGATGTTACAGTGAATGGAATCTGCTTGCTATGAAAGTGTTGTGTGTCTGTTAAGAGTAAGTTATTGGGAATTATGTCCTTACTTGCATCTTCATTGAGGCTCTAATCTAAGGTTATTATTTTAACCATTTAATGTCTTAAATTACTTGTGGTCAGAGTCGTTTTTCGGTGTATTTCATCCTAACACACGTATGGCCCTTGCTTGATTCGAGTGCAATTCATTGTAGGCTTGCTGTAATTCCTGGATGATTATTTTCATCCAATAGGAATCTTGGTTCACATTTCTTCGATCTGGTTGACAAAGAATTCCATCTTGCATGGAATACACTTCAGATCAGCTTAAACTTCCAATTAGTGAACAGTGTTTACGCGCCGTTAGCACGCCAACGTGCTGGCCTAATCACCAAGACTTATTACACCCCCCATGATGTGGCGGTTGTCGCCACGTGCCGGTAGAATATAGTCCGGTCAAACCACTGAACCATTGTGAGCATGTCGGCGGTAAACAAAGGCTCCCCGTTGGCGGATTGCGCGCTAACAGCTGTCACCGCTTAACACTGAATTGTTTTCAAAGAGTTCCCCTCTAGCGGTGTACGGCAAGAACACAATCTATTTTACAGTTTAAATTACTGGCTAAGTAATTAAACAAATATATAGAATATTTGACTTCAATAAGAATGCTGTAAATGATTATCTATTATTTTTTGTTTGCGCTCCAAGGAAACTCGGCCGTCTTCCACTCTGCCATTTCATTTCTTTTCAAATGAGAAACAGACGCGCATTTTGTTGGACGAAAGCGGGATATCGCTTTACCCCGTCAGAGAGAGAATGCACTGTTATGTTTATATTCTCCACTTGTTTACGCCAAACTTAACGAGATTGTTAATCTTTACAGTGTTGTTTTCTTGCTGACATATAACATCCGTTATTCTGTTCGACAGGAAGTATACATTAACACATTTGAAATGTTGGTTTTGATGTCGGGGATGCACCATCTATTCTACAGTTTAAATTACTGGCTAAGTAATTAAAAAAATATATAGAATATTTGACTTCAATAAGAATGCTGTAAATGATTATCTATTATTTTTTGTTTGCGCTCCAAGGAAACTCGGCCGTCTTGTGAACATTCGGTTGAGACTACGAATAATCTTCATTACCAAAAGTTTTCCCAAAGATAAATATATTATCAGAATTCATAAAACATTGGTGTGTGCAAATTGCGAAGGCCGCCTCCTCTTTCAGAACGGTCAGTAAAACGGTTGAACGTAACATTTCAAATGAATACAGCTTCGTATAAATTCAGACACACGGGCGAGTCGAGGTTATAATCGGGGCAACATGCAGTGCTCGGTCAGACTAGTTGTCTCTTTGGCTTGTCTTGTTACAACCGCCTAACCAAAATATACACAGAAACTCAAAAGATCAATTAGCTCCTTACAGAGAATGACAAATGAGACACAGACGCGCATTTTGTTGGACGAAAGCGAGATATCGCTTTACCCCGTCAGAGAGAGAATGCACTGTTATGTTTATATTCTGCACTTGTTTACACCAAACTTAGGGAGCGTATCAATTTTAAGAACGTTCACTTCTAAGGAATGGCATCGGAAAATGAACTGGCGTCCGTTCGTGCTACTTTTGAAAACGAACGTTCGATAGTTCAGAAATGAACTCGGGTGCGTTCATTCTCTTTGAACGTTCATATTTTAGCGACAAAAATATATTTGAACGTTCATATTTTAGCGACAAAAATATATTTGAACGTTCATATTTCAGCGTCCAAAATATAAACGATGTTCTCTGCTTGAACGCTCTTTCTTGTTAATAACACCAAATTTTCGTTGTTGAGATTTACGAGTGCGTGTCGACATTGAATAAACAGGCGAGTTAAATTTGTATGCCCCCGCGGCAAAAAATATGAAAAAATATCGGCGTACGCGTATGTACACCATCATAAAGATTTTCCCTGGATGTCGAGTTCAGCCATACCACGTGTGGAATATAAAACTGCAATGTATTTTTTTATGTTTGATGTACGCACGTTTTTTACATTTTTGCTTACCCAAAAATCAAGAACTTGAGGGATGTTCGGACTTGAAATTTAAGCATTTTTCAAGGACTAAACGCTGCCGTTGTCGATTCGTGTTCAATTTTGCTGTTCCAACTATCAATATATCTAAATAAACGATCGTTAATGATCGATCCCATTTTTGTGGAGATTTATGATGGGATCTCCTAACTAAGCTATCCCGAAATTCAAATAGTTAAACGACTGAACTCAAATATACATGGCGTATGGAATTAGTTTCATTAATTTTGGCAACTGTATATCAATTTCGCGGCTCTCCCCAAAACAAGATAGACGCGTATTTCGTGTCGACTTCGGAATGTTTCTTTGTTTGACACGAATGTCAAGATACCCAACTATGATACTGAAAACATATTTTTGTATAGTTCTGTCAGAAATAATTTAGAAGCGTATATCATTTCTATACCGAACGCAGCGATTCAGAATATTTTATGATTGTATAATTCACGGCGATGCATAAACCGAAAATAGTTTGCGCTCTTGTATTTGTTGCAAACGAACTGCTTTAATTATTATTCCATTGACTATCAACTAAACCGAATGATTATTACAGACGTCATACACGAGAATGAAAGATTGTTTGATATGAAAAGTATGATTGCCTTGCGTGAAGTGTTGCGAGACTTTTTTAATTGTGCGGATCGAAAAAAAGATATTTCTAGCTTCCCACATGTAATGGTCCTCTTATATGTCTGTATATCATGCATTAATCCAAAAAGTGAAATAACCTCAAGTGTGACATTAAACAAATGAACATAGAATATATATATATAAGGCCATCCGCTACTTTTCCAGATGAAGCTGACGGTCTTCAAGCTGACAAACAGCCCTTCCTTTGGCAAAAAATACACAAAGGAATGGCGAAGAACATCATTTGGAATAATTGATATCATGGAATTGTAAATGAGTTCCAGATAGTGAATATGTAACAAAAATATACCACCTGATGTCCTTCTAAACTAGATCCGGTGGTGAATTTGTGACGTCAGGGTCTCTTCCAGTTCATCTTTCCTCAAACGCACTTACCTTACAGTAGTTCATCTTCATCGTACGTAAACCTACCTTAAAGTACACCTGAAATAAATGTGGAGATGAAACGGGACAGAAGACGGGAGAAAAGAAGTGTGTTCGGATTGCTGTTATTGAAAACTGACCATTGAACTGGGTAAACATTCGAGCTATATTCCTCCCAATATACTGATGACTGTTGTGAGCTGTTGTGAATTTCAATTCAATTGTCCATGGCAGCAGGTAATTATTTCAGATAGTATTTTGACTATTAGATTTGTTTTAACGCGTAATTAATTTGTCGAAGAGGTACGTGCTCATAGCCCAAAGTTATATGAAGAAAACCCGAGGCGTTTACGCACATCTGTTTGGCGAAGAGGACATTGTACCCGGATATTTCAGTTTTCTTGCATCTTTAACGGAAGTTGTTCCTGGATGAATAATGTACATGATATAAACAAACTTTAATAACTTTCAGTCAGATACTTATTTCAATGGATAAAATGGTTCCACCCGTTGAGGGTCTCTCTGATGTGACCATGCAGGCTCCTTGTGGATTAGTTGCTGTTCGCAAACCGAAGTCGCCGACTGTAACTTGCTATATTCCTCTCCCAACCTCTTTCTATATATTAGTGACTAATTGAATTATATTCCCTCTTTCTACTTGCGAAACAATTTTTATCTAGATAAGAGATTAAGTTATACAGTCTTATCTAGGTCGATTCATGGAGACTGCTCCATCATGGAGCCGGTCTTCCAGGCTCCATCGTAGGCTGCTATCCCAGTGTCTGCAATTGGTTGTATTGTAAAGACCTTTATACGACTGAATGGGATTAACAAGGGTGATTCTAATAATTATGTTGTAGACAATCGCACTTGGTTTCCATTGTGCAATCGGCGTTTTTATCTTCCAGGGTGTGTCCTCGCACGTCCGCGAAGTGAAGGTCAAATCTTCGGGAACCTTCAAGATGTAATATATATGTATATGGGCCATGCACGAACCCCTTTATCGGGAGTATTGCGCGACACCTAAAATAATTTTAAAATTATATACCCTGATCACCCCAATATCTGTTCGTATATCTTAATTCCCTGAATATTCTATCATATTCTCGTTTCTATTTCCTTTCATAACATTTATCCAGTGGCAATTGAACAGAATGCATCTGTACTAATATGTATATGTTATATTTTCAGATTTTTAGTCATCTGTCGGGGTTGATGAACGAGGACTTATTCAACATCGTATGATTTGTGTTAGATCATGGGAGATACCCCCATGTTTAGATAGATAAACTATTCGCGATTCAATAACTTAGAGTGTGGATAGAATTACGTGTGTTCAGTGGATTTCTCCTCATGAGGTGACAAAGTTTCCAGCAGTCTCTCGCCTGAAAGAATAATCCAGAAAGAAGCCACATGAATATAATACTGGTACATCCACAATTTATATAGATGGATCTAATTTTACAGTTTAATAAAATATGGATTCCCTATATGTCAATATGCCATGGATATACTTGTTGATTGGATAATACCAAATGCACTATTCTGTTAGAAATGAAGTAATACAGGTGAGTACATGTGGGACAGAATGTATGTGGCTGCGCGACATACCAAGCCTGGAAGATCAGATCAAGATGGTGAGGTTTTCTTTTACAGTTTTTTAATCTTTCTCATAACCCCCCTCCCTCACCCAGCTGTCACAACTTTCAAGATAAACGTTTTTGTGTCTGATCCGCAATCGTCTGTGTCAGCTTCTTGAGGATAATTCCAGGTTCTCCCACGGCTCATGCCTACTCATGCTGCTGTCGTGCACCATTCGGCATCATTCACTAGTATGTTTGGGACGACAATTTTCAGTATACACTTTACGTGTTTATGAAATTCTCATCAACTGCTTTGGTCTCACTCAACATGGAGTGTACAACTGAACCATCAATTCGCAATTAATCCACACCATTCGTTCTCTTCAGTAGAATCTGATCATATTTCTGCTGAGAGTTCAAACGGACGATGAAGCCTGAACCTGGGCAACAATCAATTTCAAATTCCCCCACAACTATGAAAGATCTCACTTCCTCGATGAAAATAAATAAGTGATCTTCGTGAGCCGATCAAGACCATTCCACATTCATTTCACAAACCCGATCCCACAAGGAGAGATTTGCTTCTTTAATGTTGAATTAGACAAAGACTGATCATCGATTCTTAATATATACCAGCTAATAATGGATTATAATGGTACTGGAAATAAAACAAATATTTGCAGTTGATATTGACATTCACTGAAAAGCGCCAATGAGGTATAGAATGTAGTTCTAAGCAGAAACACAAACAATAATATGTTATACCATTTTCATTAACTGTCAGTTTTAATGAAATGGAATTAGATTATTTTGTGAGGAAGATCACAAAATAATCTGAACGCTGATTAAGTCTCAGCTCTGTGAGCTCAGGCCAGTTCAGGCGATGGAGACAAAGGTCGGTTGATCGATAGCGAAACGGCTCCGTTGCTACATGGGGATCCAGCTCCATAGACGACGAATCCTGCATCATCGACTGATGGGGAGTCCAGACTGTATGGTGAATTTTTGGTGAACAAACTTGCAAACCTGTCAGTTACTTATATTCAATTCAAGTTGATTACAAGTATAGTTTATAAAAATCATCAGTACTTTCAGTTCCCGTGTCAAATAACGTGGCCAAGGATATCTGAAATTACAAATGAAAAATATAACAATGCAATAATTCCAACAATATTATTATCCTATTATTATAATCCGATCTTATATGATTTAATCAATGCAACTTCAATAATATAACACTCAATACAACCAGAAAACCTAAGCCTTTAATTACGCAAAAGAAAAAAACAAACTGTTTGATGGATTTCTACGGCACCCTTCTTTGCAAAAGATGTTGCACCTCTCTTTCCCAAACTCAAAACTTCTTTCGCGCACGTGTCTGTGAAAGCTGTGCGGTATTAAAGTTGAACCTGGAAAACAGTCGTGGGGTATTTTCTGCATGAGTTTTAGGAAGTAGATTGCTCAATGTATCGATGAATGGTCAGTGTGAAGAATAAATTGTAATCTTTCACATGACTGTCTTCCTTATGCAGTAAAGTAAAAGTAAAATTCACGGAAGGCTTCATTGAGATAATCCGGAAAACACACACAGCGCAAACTGGGCAAGAGTTATTTTAACTTTACCAAACCAATTATCACCTTGTACGGTTCCGTCCAAGCGCACTGCATGGCAACTTTTCTCAAGCCTGCTGAGTAATCCTGCTTCCGTAACAGTTGTGAAATCACTCTTTGTTTCACAGTAACAAGTTGTCTTGTCAGGACCAATCAGGTCGGTAAAAAGATGTGGTATCGGCAGATTATATTCACACTTACCTGCCATTGTACAATAACGCAGAATGTCATAGGCGCCGAAACAAGATTCTTTTTCCGGCCTGACCACCTTCCACTGCCACGTGTCTCGGCCTGATTCGGCGCGAATCACACAACCTCGTGCACTGCATGATTTGGCGCGAAATGATGCAAGTTATCACTGAATGTATAACGGCGATTCGAACACTGGACATTCATCAAATGTTCGGCGTGGTCCAATACATACGGAATATAGGCCTACAGCATTTACAAAACGCTATACAAATTAATTCAATTAAAAATATTTATTTTTCCTATTAATCTGCCACGACAACATATAAAACGCGACTCGTAAACTCCGATTTCAGTTTCGGAGGGATAGCTGTGGTCATCTCCAAGGCAAAATACGTATTGACCGTAATTGTAATATTCATATCTTTGTACACAATTCAATTGTATACACCATATAACAATCCAATAAATGAACACACGTTATGGTAAATCATAAACTTGAACTAGACTTGGTATTAAAGCTGAGAAATAGAAGCAAATTTTACCTTTTTCGTTCCGCGTGTAACGTTGTGTAGGAAGTAATACAAATGTCAATTAACCAAATCAATAATTTGTAAAATTTGAGTAAGCAAGTATTTCAGATGAAACATACAAAAATATTCGTGGAACAATTTAAACAGTCTTTTTTTGTAGTACTGGTACAGCTCTTTCACTTTATCTCTTCAACAAACGAAGTCGCGTATACGGTACGAACGAATATCTACCGTCTATAACAAAATAGTTGAAATCATTTTGCTAATAATGGCAAATTAACATACAGGGTTGTGAATCGTAGCTCACTATTGCAGTCTCTATGGTAAGATATAATAAATATTAAAACAACTTTCTAATTTCTTATAATATTGGGCTTATTGAATAAAAAAAGATACTCATTCCAAGGGTAATCGTCCCAATATATCTTGTGCCGTCCCCAGTAATGATCGCCTCCATCAATCATTTCCATTTGGGTGCATGGATAATAGATTGTTTGCCGCATATGGGCGCTTGATCGCAATAGAACATTCTTCAATATATTCATCACCAATGCGGACATTATGGCAGAAATTTCATCCTTACCTTATTTAATTGAGGAGTAAATTCTGGAAAAATGAAGACAGTAAAGAACGTTCCCGACATGTGCTCTCGATTTTGCCATGCGGTACGCGGACGTGCGAGAAAACGAGTTTTCGTCAACACTTCTCCACAACAATCGACTAAAATTTGCAGATTTACACTGCCACAGATACATTTCGAATGGAGAATAAAATATACATATAGTTGGAAAACGAGCTGTGCTTTTTTTTTGTCAACTGGATTGAACATTTGAATGGGGACAGACAAGCGCGGCGCTGATCAGTGTCGGTCACATATTTCGCATGAATGCCACACAACGATCAGTAACCGCAAAATAAACGTTTTTTTTTTTCTAAATGCGGACGTTTACCCTTTTACCTTTTATTCACTTTCATTAATAAGCAATACCTAATTGTCAACTTTTGATTTGTAAAAGTGCGAACGTTCAAAGACGAGGGACATGCGGCTGTACGTATTTTAACAGCTTTCATTTTCTTACCAAATGAATGCAGCGTTCATTTTCTTTCCAAATGAACGCAGAATTTGTTTTTATCAAACGAACGTTCATTTTATCAAACGAACGTTCATTTTATCAAACGAACGTTCATTTTATGCGTTCACTTCAGTTCAAAAACGAATGCAGGTAAGTTCACTTTCCGACGCAGAGTCCGTCTCAAATGTCCTGGATGAGTCAGAAAATGAACTCCATTCAGTTCAAAATCGGACGCATTCAGCATTCTTAATATTGATACGCTCCCTTAACGAGATTATTAATCTTTACAGTGTTGTTTTCTTGCTGACAATATAACATCCGTTATACTGTTCGACAGGAAGTATACATTAACACATTTGAAATGTTGGTCTTGATGTCGGGGATGAACTGCCGTCGACTGTACTGTTTTCATAGTAATATGGATTATAACTTAAAGTGAAAGATTTTCCCATCAGTCGGTCTTCTTCCTGCCAAATCATACTGTCGGTTCAGTAAAATATAACTTCTGCACAGTAATATGTTGCAAGATTTCAAACACGTGTTCTCATTTTCCCGCGAAAAACCACGTGGGGTCAAACTGGTCGCGCGGGGCTATATTAAGCATGTTCAGACAGCATCCAACACTTGTACCAAAGTTCGTCTGGATAGCTGGGTTGTGTGTAGACGCCAGATTTCATGAGGGTTGATCTATTTCACAGAGGAGTGAGTTCTGTTTTATTGCTGAAAAATCCTCAGAAAGGGATTACCAGACTTCAATCAAATCAATCAACCGATTTCTAGTAAAAAGGTACGGGTATTACATAATTCGTTTCATCGGTTCTTGTCCCACTGATTAAATAATTATACACTGCATAATCCGGTAGTAAAATCCCGGGCATTTACTCTTGAATGGTCAAAATTAACACAATTTGCAAGAATTTTTGAATATATAAAAACGAATGACTTGAACTTGCGCATCTGTATGAGAAGCGGCCGTAAGATGAAACTTCCAATAAACAAATACCTATTCTTTAATACCAGAAAAGCTATTCCGTGAGACGCGCAAGTCTGGGTCAACTTTGAAAGCAGGTGTCCGACGAAGCACAAATTACAATCCATTTTGCAAGCAGTGTTTATGATTGAAATAAATCTTAAATCTATTTCCTTTTACAAATTCGTGCCGATTAATGCCACGTGGACTCCCAACAGATTTTCTTGAGCTCTGTCGCGTGAACGATCGCTCGCTAACAAAGCAGCTCGCTTCCAGCCATTGTCTGACCGTGCTGATAGCGCGCGGCCTGTGTTCAGTCATGTCGACGGACTACATTCAACAGAGTTAGAACAATGGCCAGCCGATAATCATGAGCATTGGCGCGCTATACCTTTGTGTTGGCGCACTTCGTTTGCGCGCCATTGGTGCGCTAACATTAACCTTTCAGCTGATCTGAAGTGTAGGTCCTCATTATTGTCTTCAGTTTCTTCTATTTTCCTCTCGTCTATATATTGATCATCCTTGACAGAAATACTTGGCAGTGTTGATCATCCTTGACAGAAATAGCTGTTTGGCTTCATGTTCTCGGGGGCAATTTACAAACCGACGTAAATCTGCATCTGGCATGAGTGTGCATCTGCCTTAAGGTCTATCAGATTGTGGTATATATGCACCCATCTTACAAAGTGGCTTAGCGTCATTAACATCAGGTGTAAATCTATGGTGTAAGCCTGTTGCAAGTCCAGTGTCTTTATTATTTTCACTATATTTCTAGAATTCAGGGCATTCAATGTTTCATGTAGTTTTGAATATACTTGTCCCAATTCAGAGGCAGAAGGTGCTCATTTAATCACCCTGATAACAGATGCTGACTGTTGTTGTTGCAATACGGGAGTTTCCATTCTGTCATGATGAGAGTATTTGCCCCTGTCCTCCAGAGGACGTTTGAATCGGGGAGGACAAAATCCCATACAATGTATCTTTCTTCCAGCAACGTTGTATTGTGACGTCATGCAACAATCAGATATGGCGACAGCATCATGACGTCAACAAAGGACATTACGCATTATACTAATGATGTCACAGGGATTCATACAAGTCGCTTTTTACCACCGAATACCGGTGGTTAAAAAAAATTGAAAACTCAATTCGTATGGCAGGAAACTCAATTGCTTTCGTTTTACTGGACAAATACTCAATTTTCGTGGAAAACTCAATTCGCCAGACATGGTCAAAGTTAATTTGACAGCCCCAAATTACGAAATAAACTCAATCGAATGACGATCTTACCGTGAAAACGACACTAACAGGCGCCGGGAGCATGCCACCACGTGTGGTGGTGTTGTTGTTAATGACTTCGAGTATGCTGATCACAGCGCCGCGTAGCGGCAGACACAATTGCTTGCATATATTATTTCCGGAACCCTCAAACGTTTATTGTGTGGCAGCCTGCATTCGTACTGCCAAGGGTTTCCAAACTATCACTGAAGTTTGACAACAGGGACTGCCGCCCAAAAGTTTTTATCGGTCATCTGTCGCCGTAAAAGTTATTTTTTTCTTCAACTTCAGACAGACCCTGTGTAGCTGTTGTTGTCATCTTTAAATCGCGTAGGTCATCAATTTGTCCGCCAGAGTTGCAAGTTTCAGAAATGAAATACAAAGAAAAATCTGCCGTCGCGTTGTTGTTACGTAGAAACTTTTGTGCCTTACTTCCCTATTTTGAAAGTGAACTCTTCCAATTCGATTCATCGGCTTGTGGGCTTACAACACGGGTCAGTGGAAATTTCCATTACCGCAATAGGGTTGACAGCCGACAGACAGTCTTGCGCTTTGTACAGCCACGTGCCTGCAGTCAGTCGACCATATTTCCCGGTTAAATCTGGACCGTGATGCCGACGTTCGGTCCATTCAGTATCCATCAAACACGAAGTAAAAAGTGAAATGTCCAGCGATGTCAAAGATTGAAAATACATCAAGACTAAACGTCTAAATTAATGACCTGCAATCATGATCGGGTTGTATTTTTGTAAAGTACATTGACTGGTCTACAACTTCACTCGTGAGATGTCAGTGCGACTGACACTGCGACGAGACCAGGCTGCATATTTTATCTTCGTCTGCTCCATAAAGTTGACTCCTCGTTGATTATAAACAATAAATTTTCATAGTTGAAAGAGTAATGGAAAACCATACTTTAAATACGAGGTGACCTCCAGAACTGGATTTTGGAAAACTTAAGAGGAGATAAATAGCACTCAAGAAATTTGCTTAAAAAATTTAACATTGAGTAAATGTGACCGTCCAAAATATTCGGTAGTTTTCAGAAAATTTAGACTTTAGAACTTGGCAGATCTGTCTCATGTAAAAACTTTATTAAACTTTAATTCAGTAACAATCTGCAGAGGCTGTGTTTGGTGCAGTTAGCTGCAGACAAGAGGGCATGTTTCCTGGTTCGATCGTTTGCTGTTTTGAACAATTACTGCTTGATTTCTCCCTCCAATTTCATTCGTGATATAGATCCCCATGTCCATTGTTATTCAGACTGATCTTGTGGTACGGTACATGTAAATCTCTCGATTTTTATACTTCATTCGATGAAAACTTTAGCTGAAGACGCGCTGAATAGAATGAGTTTTATTGAATTTGGATATTGGGTAGATGAAAATGTTTTGTCAAAAATAACCCCTGCTCATAGTATAATATATTGACCATATTAAAACACACCAACAACATCCTGTGCATGGTGGTGGTTGAAATATTTGAGAACAGAATACCAATAGGTAAATTGGTGGTAAAAAAATTTGAAAACTCAATTGCAATCTTTGAATCGGCGGTTAAAAATTTTGAAAACTCAATTTCACCATTGTGAAAACTCAATTTTGAGTAATATTGAGTTTTCGGTGGTAAAATTTTTGACTTGTATGAATCCCTGTGTCACTGGCGTTACAATAGAAAATGTCGCCTTGAACGTGAATGTGGCCAAATACAAAGTATTACATTGACAAGCATGACAAGTGTGGTCTGTCAGGCCACGGAACCCAATTTTGAAGTTATTGGAAATGTCGTTTGCTCAATATATTGCACTGTTTTGATGGCTACCTATCTCTTTTTATCTTATCCAATTCACATTTTGTCCCCCCTGACTCGAGCGCCTACTAGCGGGCAAGGGCAAATTACTCTTACACGGACAGTTCGGAGACTTCGCTATTGGAATTGTGAACTTGGAAGGCACCTGATGTTTTCCTTCATTGTGGTAAAATTTGCATCAATTTGACCATATTCATATTGGTGGAATGGAAACTATTCAGAAAGATCCCTTGTTTAGCCGGAACTAACCCCTTGCTGTTGTTCATCCCCCTGTGTGAAACCTGTTTTGAAAATTCCGTTTTCTTGCTGTTTTTTTATTGCATCTGGTTTTACTGCCAATGTGATGATCTGTTGTTTGAATCCATGTTTTTGCCTTTGTGTGTTGTGCATCAGCGATAGTGAATGAATCTGGTCACAGCAAGTTATCACTGTGATATTAACATAGATAATACTGCTGCACCTATCTGAACCAGCACTCTGAGCAACCTTACAAATATTATTAATATCTATCATACCAACCATGCCAACTGGTCCATGTACCCATTCGGGTGGTTCATCATGACTTCCCGGGATGAATGAGAAAAAAAAAGGAGCAAGTTAACTGGGGAAAACCTTACATTTACTCTTTGTAAAGTTCTTATCTGGTCTAGACTGGCTCCTTCTCACTTTAATATAGGGGAGGTAACTGGTGGAAGAAAATATTTGACAAGAGTAAAATTTTTGCAATCAGCAGCTGCATGTTACAAGGGATTCTGGATAAGGTCACTTTCACAACAAGCAAATGTCTGACAGCCAAAAATATTAATATGAATCAGACCCATTCTTCAGTATGCATAATTTTCTGTGGTCCAGACTCTGACAGCATATTACAGTCCAGATCCTGTCTACTCTGACATCATGTTACCATATCCAGGGTCAATTTGGACAGGTTCAATGAGTGAGAAAATAAATTCTGTTGTCTGATGATGTTTTGCTTTATAGAGAAAGACCGAAAGATATTTCAAAACTGACCATCTAAAGTATTGACACTTGGAATAACTAATATCTAGCCTGGTTGAACATTGTTGTTTAGAAGTTTTGTCACTCACTAATCTCGTCGTTTCGTCTCTTCTTTTTTTTTCCTACCCAATTTGGCCAATATTGGACCATGGTCATCAACTAACAGAGGCTTTTGTTTCTTTGCTCTTGTCGTCTTACTGTGTTTTATAGTAGTACAGTTTCTTTGGGCAAGATGAAGTATTTCATGGTTGAGTTTCAGTGCCTTTATTGTTGAAGAAAACTGGCTTTTATACATATTTTTTTACCTGTGTTATGTAAATAGAAAGTATTTTTTGTAGGTCTTGAATGGTATATTTTGAGATGGAAGAATATTGCATGACGAGTGTATATTTTTGTACATTGAAATTGTACTAATCCTCTTACGTAATATACTTTTTACTGATAATGTCTTGTTTTGTAAAGCATGGTTTTAATGAGAAATGTTTTATACTTACTCAGTGTATTTATTTCTCGTCTCTGTTTTCTTTTCTTTTCTCCGTTTTTGTCTGTTATTTTTCCCCTCTCCGTGACTGCATGTTTGTGTGTGGCTCACTGTATTCGGCCTGCTGTCCCCACCCACTCATCTCTGACTCACGCCTTGTCCTAACATCGTGGTATGGATGGATGGACGCTCACTGCTGGCAGCATGCTAGATAACCAGGTGCCTCCAGTTCCGCCCAGAGTGGGCATAATCCCTACCGGAGAACAAATCTCGCGCAGAGAGAAGGTCAGTACACAAAACAGTCCACACAAATTCGAGTTATTGTTCTGTTTATACTTCAATGTTGTCTATATGTTTTTGATTGTTCTAACATTCCTGCACATTACTAATGTATTATTTGTCTATCTTCCATGTTCTATGCTTGCGTTGTTGCAGTGTAGCCTATCTGTAACCAGTGATCATATCTCCTTCATATCTCTCTATGATTAGTTCCCCGGACACGGTGATAAATAGAGACGTTACACTGTAGTTCAGTGTTCTTGTACAATTTGCGCCTGTAGCTCCAAAATCCCTTCCTTTAACCCTTCACACACTGGAAGTGAAGCATGCAAAATCTCAAGTCTGAGGGTGACCTTTTGCTTGAGCTTTGGGATTGATCAATGATCTATGTATTGCCTGTCGCATAAAGCATGTCCGACTTGTTACATTTTCTCAGAGATTCGATCACTTGAATCTTCTAAGGGAAATGATGCTGGTACTTGGAGAAAAAAAACAAAAACGTTGGTTGACAATAATGTGAGAGGTTTGGGTGGTTGACAATAATGTGAGAGGTTTGGGTGGTTGACAATAATGTGAGAGGTTTGGGTGGTTGACAATAATGTGAGAGGTTTGGGTGGTTGACAATAATGTGAGAGGTTTGGGTGGTTGACAATAATGTGAGAGGTTTGGGTGGTTGACAATAATGTGAGAGGTTTGGGTGGTTGACAATAATGTGAGAGGTTTGGGTGGTTGACAATAATGTGAGAGGTTTGGGTGGTTTAATATTTATGGTTTGGTTGAAGATGTTCGAATATTTATCATCCGATGTAGGTATTTACAGTTTATGGTTGAGTTCATACAGCTACACACGGAGAAGCTCTCAAATATAGTGTTGTCCCAATGGCATATTCCATTTTGTTGCACTGGCAATTAGCATGATTAGATTGAAATTCAGAACAAGATCTTCTGTATCATCATGGTACAAGATCACTGGTTTGGAGTTCTCCTTTGTTTTGGACATTATGAATAATACTTGTCATTTTCTTCTGGTTTAGTGACATGATTCACACTCTGTTAAAGATTTCAGTCTCCTTATCCTAAGACTCTTAAGGAGAAGGCATTATCTGCTACCATATGCTTTTCTATTGTGAATTTCTCTGCTTTCTTTGTGCCGTATTGACATCTTTGGTTTCGGTAGAACATTATCATATTGATCAATTGATTGCCATCAGTTTGGTTATATTTTCTCAGCGTTGATTCTTGGGTTAAGGGCCGGCATTGTCCCATGTTTTAAAAAATTAATTTATTAACAAACTGATGCAAGAGCAACTCCAGGAACCTGGAAACATAAGTTCAGTTATGGTAATCTTCATTTACCAAAAAAAAATAAAAAAATACCAATTTTCAAATTCCAGTTTTTTGTCCAAATTGGAAGTGTCATTATTTCGAAATTGAACATGTTAAAATCAGACTGATTAAATATACATGTGTTGACTAAGTGAATAAATGTGGAATTACTGGATTGAGTAATGAAGAGCACCATGCCTGATCAGTAATAAGGCTTATATTTAGCAATGATCAGAGATCTGTTGAATGTCTATAATGATATGTACAGTACATGTTGAACCTTTGACAATCTGTCTGAAACAGGACTATAATCTTTGTGGAGTTATGTTTCTGGAGTTATGTCACACTCTTCAAAAGTACGCTGGATCTTCAGTTTACCACCATTTACCTGGGTCATAATATTTTGATGATACTCGGATAATGGAAACTCCCCTTGTTAATATTTTCTAACATTTAATCATTTCCCTACAGTCTCATTGTTACACATACATGTATATATTCCATCTGGGACGATGCATTTGACTTCAGCATTGTTACTCAATGTCTTATTTGTGAGAAGGCAGTAGACATTTCAAATAGTCCAGCGTACCATGGAACATTATCCAGCAGAGTATAACTCACTGGTTGTGTTGTATGTGTGAAAATGTGTTGGAATAAATTCTTGACTTCTTCACTATAGCTGTAGATGTATGTTATAACATTCAACAGTTCTTGGTACCAACCTGGAAATGGGTCTGTTTTGCAAATGTCTTTCCCTGTTGTTGCATTTAGACTTCTAGCATTAGGCGGCCTTTCTCCCACGTGGAGTGGCCCTTACAAGCCACTCGGTATATCTCCGCTACTCTCCACGGCTATGGCATTCTCCATCAAGGTATCTTTGTAAAGAATAATCACTCCCCATCACTGGCTTGTATGCAAGATTGTACATGTTTTGTGCTGGTCATTTATGCATGATGAAACATAGTGAGGAATGTTTTCTCATATGTATTGTCTCTGTACTAATTATGCTGCCTTTGAAATGTTGACTTGAATATTGACAAGCTTGAAACAAGTACCAAACATGGTCTTTGAACCTCTCATTCCTAAGCAATGGACTTGCCCAAGGTAAAATAATCATATTTGGATCCTACCATTCAAAATAAAGGGGCTTTAGGTGACCATGGCAAGTACTTATTTCATGTTTGATACATGTACAGGCAAGTATAATTGTTATATTATCACAGTCCTATGAGCACAAAAACAAAATATCGTTGCACTTTGGAGAATCTTGAATGCATATACTACCGTATGACGCACTGTATGTAATGAATTCCGAATGATAGAAAAGATCAAATTGCATGTTGTTATAATTGGTGCATTTTAATGATTCATGAATCAGGGCCATATCCCAGAGCCATTTTGATACCTGTTAAGAGGTATGGGCACCCAAACTTTATAGCCAATTTTAATGCTTTTTACATACAAAATGCACCCAAATACATACAAATGCGCCCATAAAAAGGTAAAAAAGGCAAGAAAGGGTGTCCCCAAATAAACTCTGGATATGGCCCTGTGAATAACGTATTGTTCAGATCTGACCCCATGTGTGCATGGATAATCAATGTTGATGTTTGTGGAGCTAACTGTAAACAAACCTTGGTAACATGGATACTGTTCATTACACTGTAAATCAAGCTCTTCCCAGCAGGATTGGTCAACTTTCATAGAATTATTCCTCTACATCACTACATCATATTCATTATCTGCCATGGACTGAACACATTCATAAAATGTGGTTACACTGTTGCATATTTCTAACACAAATGAATAACCACTGATGAATGATATAACAATCTCATTTCGAGAAAAGTTTTCTCATGCTTCAAATTGTCAATTTTGCATGGAAGACTTGATTTACAGTAGTTAATGGAGAATAACCACCTTAGATAGCATTATTGTTCACCCCTGCCTCTTGTTGACAACATTATTGTTCACCCCTGCCTGTTGGCTTGATTTGCAGTCTCCGTGGATATACCTGGGTCTAGGCCTGGGTACCATCCCAGTATGTATGCCCGTGTTATTACATTACAGTATCTCCTCTAATATATAATACATTAATATATACCTATATATGACCATGCTCCTCTCATCTGGACCCTGCCCTGTGTATATTACCACAAGGAACAGAGAGATGTTAGCCAGATTGTCATTCATCCACTAACATTATGTGTAAGTCTCTGGTACAATTATGCAAGACCTGACCTCGGAGTCTGAGGACATATAGCACTGCATGTCTGGAAGTATTTTGTATATCTATTGGTCGTTTGGGCAGTCTTCAGTTTACTACTGCTTTAGAACATATATGATCATTTGTCTTGTACTTTCATATGTTCAGTTATGTAATTGCTTTCTTTGATTTCTTCATCAGTTCATTTATTATATTCACTACCATATGTATGCTCATGCTGTCACATTTGAGATTAGCTATTCAAAAGAAAGATAAAAACAAGCATTCTTCGATTTGTATTTCTTGAATATCTCGAAATGTGATTCATGCCATTACAGGCTGACTAGTCTGCTAATCATAAATTTTACCTTCTCTCCCCACCCCTTCCTTCAACTTCCCTGAACTGTTTAATATCAAGAACAAAATCTGGACACTTGGTCATTATCACAGTTTTAAAATACACATTTAGTATCAGTTTCAGGTACATCTTTTTTTTTTCAATCCGGCAGTACATATTTTCTCAAGGTGGAAAGTTTCTTCAAAGTAATGATTACATTCATTTAACTGATTAGTTTAATATTTCTAAAGATTCAAACTTCATTTTAGTTGTACTTGTTTTTTGTGCTTATTTTCTTTTCTTAATTTCCCTTATTTATTTTCTCTATATATGTTTGCATGTTGGGATAAATATGAGTGAGATTGATTGGACTGGCTGGTATTAAGAGGTGTTGGATGATTGGTTACTTCACCATGACTACTTAATAGCTCTCCGTTCAGATATCTTTGTAGACTTAGTATTTCTCTCCGACTATAGGAGGAGAGACCTAGCCCATTATCCTTTAAGAGGATGAGTTCAACCAGAAAATGTAGCGCACAATCTTCCTCAGCTGACGAATCTGTCAACCACAGACCCCTAGTCAGGAATCCAAAGGGGCATGGGGGAAAAGAGAGTCCTAGGCATTTTAGCCGGGGGTCTGGAAGCAATTTTGGGGCATTTCAGATCCATCCATTTAAGTGAACTATCATGGTATTCATTAGGTGATTTCCTAACACAACAACCACAGTTGCCTGGATTGTGGGATATTTGATGGTAGATCCCTCATATATTTCCAATCAATTATTGAAATTTATTCAAATATTTTTTTCTTTTTTAAGCCTATTTAAAAAAAATCCTTCATTTTTTTTTTCTCTTTTTCTATGTCAGAGATCAGCTTCTGGAAGAAAATTAAAACTGTTG
Organism: Hanleya hanleyi; assembly: GCA_036873755.1. Classification (NCBI taxonomy): domain Eukaryota; kingdom Metazoa; phylum Mollusca; class Polyplacophora; order Lepidopleurida; family Hanleyidae; genus Hanleya; species Hanleya hanleyi. The sequence continues at coordinate 23,403 of JAVTVY010010012.1, forward strand.
TAACTTCAGTTTTTTTTCAGCTTCACATCAATGGGAATGACCTCATTTGATACGAGAGGAACAAAAACTAAGAACAATAAAGAAAAATTACTTCAAAAAATTTAATTTGAATAGATTTCAATTACTTATTGAAAGTATACTTAGACATGTATCCACCATCAAAGTCAACTGTGATAACAACTCCCAATATCCTGTTGTTAGACAAATACTAGTGTAAAATCCAACATTTAATAGACATCTGCTGTCCATGGAGAATTTATTTTCCTTGTCAATAATATAGAAAGAAAAGCAGAAAAACTATTGTTTTGAAATCAATTTCCCCTGTGTCCTGAAATTTCTCTTTCACAACCAGGGCAACCACAATCAGAGTCCTATTGCAATAATGCATAATTTACTGATTTTTATTTTATTTTTATCAGCATAGTCACATAGCCACATTTCATGTAGAGTCATTTCTAACACATACATATGATAATTGTATCAAGCCAGCTGTCATGATAAAATCCAGATCAGAAAGAATGAAGCACTATCATGATTTCTATTTCTTTTTATCAAATTGCTGATCAAACTGGCAGCTAATGCCTAACCCATGTAATGTAATATTTTTTCCATTCTATAATGTTTGTTCTGTTGAGTCTACAGCTGTGCAGAAAGGAAACCCTCACTTCTCACTGTTTCTTAACTGTACAGAGTGATTTCCCTTGATTTTTTTTTTTCAACCAATCAGAATTTTATCTTGCATTCAGCCCTTCTCAATCAGGAAAACAAACATGGCAGCACAAACATGTGCTCAGGTTGGCCTCCACAGTTTCGTAGTAATGGCCCCTCTCTAATTTCATAATACGATAGACTGCCCTTGTTCTGCTACATCATAATTCTTCTTGTCTCCTTAATAGCTTATATCTATAATGCCATCCTATTCAGCATTATCAACGCTGCAAACGAGTACGTACAAATCGAGGGCTGGCTTCGTCTACACGCTGATCGGGATCATGGAGTAAAGTTTGTCCTGCCTCAGTTATGCCCCTTGGGTGTGCCTAAAATTCGGGACTCATTTACGGGAAGAAAATCTGACAAAAAACGGTTAGGTTGACACCCACTTTTGTTTGCCTTTTTAAGTTGAGACCGAACCAGGGAACGTGTGTAAGAAGTTTAATTAAAATCGCTCTTACAGATTTTTCTGGAAATTGAGCCGAATTTGACCATTTTTCGACATTTTTAAGGGGTTTTCTAGGAAAAATGAAGCAAGCATGGAGAAGAATGTTCGAGTTTAAATTTTCTATAACATAGCAGTGGTATATCTTAAAATAATAGTTTCATCGTGCTCTTTCAGAAAATATATACATATAAGTGATTTGGGTTGAAGGTTTTACGACAACTGGTGGCCGAAAAACGGACCCATAGTCTATTCCATGCCAAAGGAAAGAATCTCTGGAGTGCACCCTTTAAGGCATAATAGTGGAGTCTATGCATTATCTTAATGTAGACTCCGTTACGGAGCGGAAATGTGTCATTACGCCAGATTGTTTAATTTTGACTGCCTAGTTACACATGAAACGCTATTTTCGGAAGCAGGTGGAAAGAAGACCAGGAGTTCGATTAAAATAATCCACAGTGTGTCCATTAGTATACTATTGAGGTTATTGCATACTGTATTCCATACAGGAGTTATCTCCCCCTGGAATGAGATTTCGGTAGATATTATGGCAGAACTAGGTCATATCAAAAGGATATCAATTTGCCAGTGTAAATTTTCTTTACAAGAGAACCCATTTACAGTCCATAAAGGATGGAATAGATGTATATTATTATGGTTTTACGAATTATTTTTCAAGTTTCTGAAATATTTCCCATGTTTCTGGGAGGAAATTCAGTGGAAAATTACCAATAATTTGACTTGGTTCATCTCTTATTTGCATTTTCCCGTGTTTCTGCTATCATTGGAAAGCGGAAAAGCAACCACGGCCTTCATATTGCCGAATGGATGCACATTATTAAGAAAAAATAGGTTAATTTTGAGTTTTGTTCTCGAAAATCCTGCTAGAATTGGCAAAAGTGATCAAAACAAAGATGGGGTAGGGGAAAGTTATCGGTCGGATTTCCCACAATAATATGTATAACTGGCAAGTGTTGTATACCGCCATACTCGCAAACACTCTGAGATTACGATAAATGTGAATAATTAATTTCGTAAAAAACATCCTGCCCCTTAAGGTTGCCCTCCACAGTTTCGTAGTAATGGCCCCTCTCTAATTTCATAATACGATAGACTGCCCTTGTTCTGCTACATCATAATTCTTCTTGTCTCCTTAATAGCTTATATCTATAATGCCATCCTATTCAGCATTATCAACGCTGCAAACGAGTACGTACAAATCGAGGGCTGGCTTCGTCTACACGCTGATCGGGATCATGGAGTAAAGTTTGTCCTGCCTCAGTTATGCCCCTTGGGTGTGCCTAAAAATCGGGACTCATTTACGGGAAGAAAATCTGACAAAAAACGGTTAGGTTGACACCCACTTTTGTTTGCCTTTTTAAGTTGAGACCGGACCAGGGAACGTGTGTAAGAAGTTTAATTAAAATCGCTCTTACAGATTTTTCTGGAAATTGAGCCGAATTTGACCATTTTTCGACATTTTTAAGGGGTTTTCTAGGAAAAAAATGAAGCAAGCATGGAGAAGAATGTTCGAGTTTAAATTTTCTATAACATAGCAGTGGTATATCTTAAAATAATAGTTTCATCGTGCTCTTTCAGAAAATATATACATATAAGTGATTTGGGTTGAAGGTTTTACGACAACTGGTGGCCGAAAAACGGACCCATAGTCTATTCCATGCCGAAGGAAAGAATCTCTGGAGTGCACCCTTTAAGGCATAATAGTGGAGTCTATGCATTATCTTAATGTAGACTCCGTTACGGAGCGGAAATGTGTCATTACGCCAGATTGTTTAATTTTGACTGCCTAGTTACACATGAAACGCTATTTTCGGAAGCAGGTGGAAAGAAGACCAGGAGTTCGATTAAAATAATCCACAGTGTGTCCATTAGTATACTATTGAGGTTATTGCATACTGTATTCCATACAGGAGTTATCTCCCCCTGGAATGAGATTTCGGTAGATATTATGGCAGAACTAGGTCATATCAAAAGGATATCAATTTGCCAGTGTAAATTTTCTTTACAAGAGAACCCATTTACAGTCCATAAAGGATGGAATAGATGTATATTATTATGGTTTTACGAATTATTTTTCAAGTTTCTGAAATATTTCCCATGTTTCTGGGAGGAAATTCAGTGGAAAATTACCAATAATTTGACTTGGTTCCATCTCTTATTTGCATTTTCCCGTGTTTCTGCTATCATTGGAAAGCGGAAAAGCAACCACGGCCTTCATATTGCCGAATGGATGCACATTATTAAGAAGAAATAGGTTAATTTTGAGTTTTGTTCTCGAAAATCCTGCTAGAATTGGCAAAAGTGATCAAAACAAAGATGGGGTAGGGGGAAAGTTATCGGTCGGATTTCCCACAATAGTATGTATAACTGGCAAGTGTTGTATACCGCCATACTCGCAAACACTCTGAGATTACGATAAATGTGAATAATTAATTTCGTAAAAAACATCCTGCCCCTTAAGGTTGTCCTCCACAGTTTCGTAGTAATGGCCCCTCTCTAATTTCATAATACGATAGACTGCCCTTGTTCTGCTACATCATAATTCTTCTTGTCTCCTTAATAGCTTATATCTATAATGCCATCCTATTCAGCATTATCAACGCTGCAAACGAGTACGTACAAATCGAGGGCTGGCTTCGTCTACACGCTGATCGGGATCATGGAGTAAAGTTTGTCCTGCCTCAGTTATGCCCCTTGGGTGTGCCTAAAAATCGGGACTCATTTACGGGAAGAAAATCTGACAAAAAACGGTTAGGTTGACACCCACTTTTGTTTGCCTTTTTAAGTTGAGACCGAACCAGGGAACGTGTGTAAGAAGTTTAATTAAAATCGCTCTTACAGATTTTTCTGGAAATTGAGCCGAATTTGACCATTTTTCGACATTTTTAAGGGGTTTTCTAGGAAAAATGAAGCAAGCATGGAGAAGAATGTTCGAGTTTAAATTTTCTATAACATAGCAGTGGTATATCTTAAAATAATAGTTTCATCGTGCTCTTTCAGAAAATATATACATATAAGTGATTTGGGTTGAAGGTTTTACGACAACTGGTGGCCGAAAAACGGACCCATAGTCTATTCCATGCCGAAGGAAAGAATCTCTGGAGTGCACCCTCAACGATGTTAGACAATGTTTCAAACTGATCCCTTGGAAGAATTGAAGGGTAATTTGACCAATAAAGATTGAAAAAACATTTTTCAGGATTAGAGAAGGATGCTTGTACAGAGTAAGTATCCTACAGAAAGTGAAAAAAGCAGTTGAAGCCGATATTTCGGGCATGGCGCTCTGCTTCCAAAGATGAGGGCAGCATGGCGCTGATTTTTGGGGCATGGCGCTGGATTTTTGGGGCATGGCGCTGCGCCATGCCAAATAATGCTAGCGAGGGGTCTGAACCAAGTGTCAAATCACATACCTTAAATACTTGGGAAGGATCACGTTCTGCTTACATCCACGATCATCTCAACAGGTATATCTTTTCTGGAGTCTTATCTGTCGCACCTGTTCTGTTCCACTTCGATTCCTTTTCGGAGTGGAGCGGATGCGCATGCGGGCATTAACCGTGGAGAGCGAATGATGTTATGGCACGTAGACATTATTCATGCTACTAGTAGTCTCCCTTGCCTTAAATCATTGTAATGCCAATGTTAGTCATGTGGGTTTGTGTCTGCACGCCACAACAACATTCAAAAGCAATCAAGGGAACAGGTGCAACAGAAAAGACTCCAGAAAAGAGTACCCGTTGTGATGATCATGGTTATAAGCATACCATACTCAAGGTATGTGATTTGACACTTGGTTGACCGATTCATCAGCCGAGGAAGATTGTGCGCTACATTTTCTGGTCGAGCTCATCCTCCTAAATGACCATCTGCTAGGTCTCTCCTCCTTTAGTGGAACAGAACCACTAGCTCTACTATCTATGTACATTTCATACATGTGTACATCACTAATCTTACAATAAGGACATCAGGAAGTAAGGAGCACGCTTTATCAGATTTATCTCAATTTGTAATCTTCCGTCTCCAATAGACTTCAAAATCATTCCATACTATGGCCACAACCTGTTAACTCTCTCTTAGGATTGGATAAGAATAATATTTGCACTTCAGTATACTAGAATTTAAACAGAAGTTGAAACATTTAAAAATTGCATAGGTTAAAATTTGATGTTGTCCTTCAGTATGTATGTTTAGCCTTAAATGAAGGGTTAAGACTTTTTGTCATATGTCTGTTATTACATTACTGAGTATGTCTGTCAGTACATTACTGAGTATGTCTGTCAGTATATTACTGAGTATGTAGGACAGTACGTTACTGAGTATGTATGTCAATGCATTACTGAGTATTTCTGTCAATACTTTACCGTTAGATTTGTGCTGTTTGCTCTGATGGATTATCATATTATATGTGGTATACTACTTACAGGCACGACGGAAAACTGCTACTCCCCATGAACTACTATTTGTGGGGGATGGTTCCCCAGAAACTGCTGTTCCGACACCTTTACCCACGCTCCAGGAAGGTGCTGATTTGGATAAACTCACAGCTGAGGTCAAAGACATGAAGAAAACAAATGGCTTCCCAGAAGCCAATCTGATGCCACCACCAAAGTCCATCCCAATAAAACCTCTCCCACTAAAGTAAGTAAATGTGTTATAAATACCTTATCCTGGTTTACAACATATCTCCTATTGAATTGGGGGCCTTTATAACATGTTTAAACTATATTAATTTCTATACCTATACATGTGTTCTGAATAATATGAATAAAGCAAGGATGAAATTTTGATAATATCAATGTGAGCTAGTCTGTGGTTAATTCCGACTACTATGTAAATTGGTTCATTATCATCAAAAAGAAAATTCACTGATCAACAGGACTAGTGGGTCAGATGATTTACTAGTCTGCAAGAATTTTACAAGTACATCTGCGAAATTCGAACTCTGTAAAAGTATATGTGTAGATACCTCGAGTAATATTCTTAATATGGAATAGCTGTGCAAGTCCGACATGATAGAGAGGGATCCGTGGATCATCTGGGAAACCTGTGAAAATGATCCGTGGATCTTCTGGGAATCATGTGTAAATGATCTGTGGATCATCTGGGAAACCTGTGCAAATAATCCCTGGATATTCTGGTAATCATGTGTAAATGATCTGTAGATTATCTGGGAAACCTGTGTAAATGATCCGTGGATCATCTGGGAAACCTGTGTAAATGATCCGTGGATCATCTGGGAAACCTGTGTAAATGATCTGTAGATTATCTGGGAAACCTGTGTAAATGATCTGTGGATCATCTGGGAAACCTGTGTAAATGATCCGTGGATCATCTGGGAAACCTGTGTGAATGATCCGTGGATCTTCTTGGAATCATGTGTAAATGATCTGTGGATCATCTGGAAAACCTGTGTAAATGATCCCTGGATCTTCTGGGAATCATGTGTAAATGATCTGTAGATTATCTGGGAAACCTGGGTAAATGATCCGTGGATCTTCTGGGAATCGTGTATAAATGATCTGTGGTTCATCTGGAAAACCTGTGTAAATGATCCCTGGATCTTCTGGGAATCATGTGTAAATGATCTGTGGATCATCTGGGAAACCTGTGTAAATGATCCCTGGATCTTCTGGGAATCATGTGTAAATGATCTGTAGATTATCTGGGAAACCTGTGTAAATGATCCGTGGATCATCTGGGAAACGATGTGTAAATGATCACCTGGGAAACCTGTGTAAATGATCCGTAGATCATCTGGAAACATGTGTAAATGATCCTTGGATCATCTGGGAGTAAATGGCAGAAGGGAAAATCCCTTGCTGCCCTCTGCACAACTTCATTTACCTCAACTACTATATATTGACATTGTCTCAAATTACAAGACCAATCATGCCAATTGTTTACGCCTGTAAATCTTACTCCTTTGATATGTTGAATGGTATGATTCTCGTGTTTCACCAGATTGCCGCCCAGTCATCTGCCTGTTGCTAAACCAGAGTCATCCTCCTCCAAACCTGAGCCCAGTCCCTCACCCAGTATGAGGAGGAGGTTTAACAATGAGCCATCAACTCCTTCCTCTGATCGTAATTCACTGTAAGTTAACCTTCTCTTATTCTTATCTCTTAGAAAGTTTGTACGGGGTAATACTTGTCACAGATCTATATATGGGGGGAAACATTGTGAACAGGGTATATCAGACGAATATGTTTGTACTAAGTATCAATGGCCTTTTCCTTTAAAAATGGAACTATCCTCCTCGTCTGGTGCTCAGCAGGAAGAGGATAGATCAAGGACTGGTTGGCCCAGTGTCCGCATAATGTGACTGGGTCATGATGATATGACTGATGAATTGTTGAAAGCGATTGTCTGCCTTATTGTAGTGGGACAACATTATAAAATGATAGCATTAGGACTGCTGTGCTATAAGTATGTAACCTTCCTCTCTTCCCCTTCGTCGTATAAAAAACATAGCTTCAAAGCAACGCCAAAGCCTATTCACTCATTCTCTCTTACTGTCTCTTTATTTTTCACAAAACATTGTACATGTAAGTAAGTAATATGCATTTGTTTTTTATACTTACCAATTTGAGCTCTTTGAACATGGAAATCCTCAAAGGACATTGTGGTCTAAAATGCTGAACAGCTGAGATTCATATTATAAAATATTCACTGTTCTTTCTTTGAAATGAAATGCTCCATTACCCTATGGTCAAATCACCTAGTATTAACATTATAAAACCAATGCTATAGGGTGAAAATAGCTTGGTAGTGAACACAGTTCTTATGCCTCACATATATTCCTGAAAGTTTTGGTAACTTAAGATTCTATTACAATAGATAGTTCAGTAGGCTCTTTCACCAGCTTGTCTGTTTCATTGAGGAGATACTTATGTCTGCCATAGTGAGTCAGTCTGTACTCCTCTGCCTTTAGATGCTGTATCATTGGCCGAGACTGTGAGGATCGTCTCAGGTAGGTCTGCAGCTGTGCAGCATTAGATTTCCTCTCCGACCGCACAGCTGCGTGACTTGGTCCTGTGCAAGACTTGGAATTCTGGGAAGGAAACCAGATTGTAGGATTGGAGTGTATGTGATACATGCAGGTGTTCTAGCTGATTACTTAGGATATACAGTTCTGAATTCTGGATAGACGGAGAGACTTTATTGTAAAACACATCAGGGGTAATAATCAGATGCATGATTAGATTGTTCCCAATTCCCCACAAAAATATAATGGTGCATTTGCACTATGATTCAAGTTAATCCCTGGACAACGCCATCTTGCCTTGATGGCAGCAGGCGGCGCATCGACACATGCCTGGCTGAAAGAGCTCTGGTTCGTTACTCGGCAATTTGCTATCGCTGTAACCCACAAAATATTTTTAATCGAGGATAACAGGACTATTTCCAGCCTGAAATTGCCAGAATTATCTTAAGTGTAAGCTTATTGGTCCTTTCTTGGAACAATATGAATATTTGATTCATATTATCATATTTACACCAGTTATCAATAGTTAAAAAACCAGCCCCATGTTAAAAAAATGTGGGAGAGATCATGAGAATGAACCGGATCTCATGCGGTGATTCATGCACCAGTCCAGCTATCGCCACCATCGGGGCAAGGTAGCATTGTCCAAGGATTAATGTGGAAGAAAGGGATTGAAAATCCATGTACACTGTACATCGATGGGAGCATTTCTGCAGACATGATATAAAAAAATGAAAATGATATAAATGACGACACTCAACATATATAAAATATATTTCTGAGCAATAAAGTTTACCTTTCCCCCAGTCTTCTGTGATGAGAGATCCTTGGGTTTGAAGAGTAAGAAATCACAGAGTGTACTGGTTGTCACTGTGGGTACCTTGGGCTGTTCTCCAAACATCAGGTCCTGCTCGTTCTCCCGCATCTTGGCTCGAACAGCGAAGAGGATGTCGGCTAACATTTGAGAGCGTTTGTCTGGGTCCATGACTTTCAAATACAAGGCTTTCCATTTCAATGTTGTGTCCTCCCTTCTAATCACTGGCAGATTGGTTTTCCCCATTGAGCCCCTGGAGACCTGGTCACCATTCAAGAGGGACTTCAATCCGACTAGCTCAGAGGATTTTGAAGCAGGACGCAGTGTAATTGTTGGAATTTTGCTATTACTGGTCCTTCTCTCCTGTTTTGCTGCTCGCTTTGAAAATGTTTTTTTAGCAGCTGTACTTCTAACATGATTGACTTTTCTCCGTGTTGGCCCTGTAATCACTCTGGTTTCATTTCTGATTGGATCCCTCTCTGCTGTTCGAGCCGTTCTAACTGTACTTTTAGACATTCTTGCCGTACTTTTAGGCGTTTGGATCAGCGGTTGTGTTCCTGAAGATTTCATATCTGGGAGATTTAGATTGTGTCCGGAGGACCATTCTAACTGTTGTTTGTGTGAGTGTTCCACAGTACTGACAGTGGGTCTATGGTTTAGACTGGGTAACTGGAGATGTCTGGTTCTAGGAGATTCTACTGGATCCTCTAGACCCTCCATCCAATCCCTAACACGAGATTTGTACAAAATCTCTGCCGTATCGTTAATTTCTGAACTATTACCCACTCTGTTATCTATCTTTTGTCTCTGTGATACCGAGTTGACCCCAGGCAGGGGTGGAAGTTTTCGATTTTTTTGAATTACAAAATTTTCTGGTTGTTTATCTTTCACTTTGCGATGTCTGCCATTCATATGAGCTTGCACCAATCTTGATTCCTTATTAGCATTCAGGTGATGGTTTTTGAGTTGGTTTCTCAAGCTGGCCAATTGCTGCTGTAATTGATGTTTCTCTGTCTTGTACTGTCGCATAGCGTGGCTCAAATCATCCTGGAGTTTCCTGGTCGACTCGTGGAGCAGATGTTTATATAACATGGTCCTCACAAAACTCTGCCTGCACAGATAATAATGACTACTTTGAGTAATTAGGCAAATACAATGCACAATTTTTCCCTTCTGATATCTCTCTCACAATGTTGTAAGACTGTAAGTATTATGAGGCAGTGACAGACTTGCAGGGCTGGTGCTTCACTATTATGAGGCAGTGACAGACTTGCAGGGCTGGTGCTTCACTATTATGAGGCAGTGACAGACTTGCAGGGCTGGTGCTTCACTATTATGAGGCAGTGACAGACTTGCAGGGCTGGTGCTTCACTATTATGAGGCAGTGACAGACTTGCAGGGCTGGTGCTTCACTATTATGAGGCAGTGACAGACTTGCAGGGCTGGTGCTTCACTTATGAGGCAGTGACAGACTTGCAGGGCTGGTGCTTCACTATTATGAGGCAGTGACAGACTTGCAGGGCTGGTGCTTCACTATTATGAGGCAGTGACAGACTTGCAGGGCTGGTGCTTCACTATTATGAGGCAGTGACAGACTTGCAGGGCTGGTGCTTCACTATTATGAGGCAGTGACAGACTTGCAGGGCTGACCAGTGCTTCAATGACTTCCATGTGAACACCTTACTGCATGATCACATATTGGGTGGAAATTAATATCTACAAGTACCCAGCTGGATAGAGGTATTATGTAGCGGTTGATCTGAAAAGCCAATAAATTGGTATTACGTAGCCAAAGTGTGGTTCCTAAGACTTTAAGTAATCATATAATTTGGTTAAAGAAACTTTGTGCAGTTTGATAGGTTATTTGTGTGTGGCATTGATTTGAACCTAAGGTCTGTTAACTCACATTGAACTTCTTTGTCCTACTCAATGTACTTACATATATATCTATTGTGTTCATGCTTGGTGGCTAACCTATTGTTACAGATCCCTGGCTAGCTGTCAAGTTATTGACTTAAATTTACTGTATTATGTTCCTCAAATGTTAGATCTCTAGATATTCTGTTCTCACCTATGTATAGGAGTAGCATTTCAACTTGAAGGTAATTCCTTTAATAATTCAACTTCTGGATGTGGAATTTCTCTCTTAAAAATCAGGGGTTGATCAAATTGGTTAGAACAAGAAGTTGACAAAATGGTCCATAATCATGCAATAATTCATTATTTCTCAGTTATTTTAATGATCAAATTTATTGGAACGACAGCTTGAATTTTGTCCAGAAATTGAGGGTTATCAAATTTTTAAAGGAATTACCATAATTTTGAAGGAGATTATTATGCCCCCCCTCTAACTAGACCACAGTACCAGTACAGGATATAGCGATCGCTTTGTCCGTCCGTCCGTCTGTCCGTCTGTCTGTGTGTCCGTCTGTCCGTCCGAATTTCTTGTCCGAGCAATATCTCGGTTAATATTTGATGGACAGGATTGAAACTTGCATGGAATGTGACTAGTGCCTCGTAGATGTGCAGCGTTGAGTTTTTTCCGAGTTCCGGTATAATTTTCAAGAGTTATGGCCCTTTTTCTGAAATCTCTGTGAGTGGGACTTGTCCGGGCTGGATCTTGGTTAATATTGTATGGACAAGTATGAAATTTGCATGATATGTGGTCAGTGCCCCACAGTTGTGCAGCGTAAAGTTTCTCCGCGTTTCGCTTATATTTTCAAGAGTTATGGCCCTTTGTTCCTGAATTCTGTGTGAATTGGGACTTGTCCGGGCTGGATCTCGGTTAATATTGTATGGACAATTATGAAATTTGCAGGATATGTTGTCAGTGCCCTGTAGTTGTGCAGCGTGAAGTTTCTCCGCGTTTCACATATATTTTCAAGAGTTATGGCCCTTTTTTCTTCAAATTTGTGTGAATTGGGACTTGTCCGGGCTGGATCTCGGTTAATATTGTATGGACAATTATGAAATTTGCAGGATATGTGGTCAGTGCCCTGTAGTTGTGCAGCGTGAAGTTTCTCCACATTTCGCGTATATTTTCAACAGTTATGGCCCTTTTTTCTTCAAATCTTTGAGACTTGTAGGGCTGGATCTCGGTTAATATTGTATGGACAAGTATGAAATTTGCATGATATGTGGTCAGTGACCCATTGGTGTGCAGCGTGAAGTTTCTCTGCTTTCGGTTATATTTTCAAGAGTTATGGCCCTTTGTTTATCAAAACAAAAGTGAATGGGATATATTCATTTGTCCAGGCTGGATCTCAGTCCATAACCGATTTGGACCAGAAAAATGGCTATATTATATGTTATCCTACATTCCAAAGCAGACAACATAGGTCCTGAAGTTAAAGTATGAAGTTGCCCCAAAAAGAGTGAATTGGGTGCAAAATTCAAAGTTCACTGATCGCTTCATAATTTCACCACAATATACTCCCAAGGAATGTAGGTCTCATAACCAGGTCACATTTTCGGATTTGGCGAAAGCCCTGGCGACCATCTTGCATCGAAACATCGTATTATCACTTGTTGGCTGATACTTGGAATATGTATTATGTGAGACATGGCAAAAAAAGTGACAGAAACAGAATTTTTATAATTATCCAAATTAGGCCTCCACCAACCAATAAAGAACAGAACAATGGCGGGGCAGTGTCAGATTAAAGCGGAAGGGGGGGGGGGGGCATACAATTGAGCAATCTCTGATTGCTTCCTTCCTGTGTTTTCTTTGATATCTTTAGATCTGTCCTGCTGTGATCTGTAAAAATTAAAGTTAAGGGAAAAAGTTAGAAATTGAATTGTAATACCTGCTCATGGGGATGTTGAAAATAAAACCTTGTTTACCTGAATGATATGCTGTGTGGGATAGCTGGCTCACTGTCTGCCATCCAGGGGTGATGTGTAAGGGCGGGTAACTCTTCCACCAGCAAACATGGGGGAAGGGAGGGCATGGAGTGAGATGTTGACAGTCGTACTGTACTCTCAAGTACCAGGCCAGGGCGCAGCTTTAGTTGTCTCTCTGACATCCTGGAATATACAGTAGTGTCTCTAATAATAACAGCACTTTTAGACCACCTTTCAAGTCAATTTAAAGGTGAAATGCACAGGTTTTCATAAGGTTGAATAATGATTGTAATATCGATCAATCTTCTTTGCTTGGTTTAATTTGAGGTATTTTGTCTGCTAGAAGCTTTTGAAAATTCGGTACCTCCAGCCCAGATGAATCCCGATCTGCAAACCATCATTGTTTTGATTGTGACCTCCGGTCAAACCAGCCTCCCAAACCCTTACACCCAAACTACTAGGGGACACACTACCAAAGTATCTTCTTTTGGAACTGAATGAATTTTATCTGTCCCTGTGAAGTGAATGAATTTTTTCTGTCCCTGTGAACTGAATGAATTTTATCTGTCCCTGTGAACTGAATGAATTTTATCTGTCCCTGTGAACTGAATGAATTTTATCTGCCCCTGTGAACTGAATGAATTTTATCTGTCCCTGTGAACTGAATGCATTTTTTCTGTCCCTGTGAACTGAATGAATTTTATCTGTCCCTGTGAACTGAATGAATTTTATCTCTCCCTGTGAACTGAATAAATTTCATCTGTCTCTGTGAACTGAATGAATTGTATCTGTCCCTATGAACTGAAGGAATTTTATCTGTCCCTGTGAACTGAAGGAATTTTATCTGTCCCTCAAAAATTAATTATATCTAAGAGCAATTACATCTTTGGAATGTCTCTAGCATCTCTTTGTAAAGAAAATGAATTATATCTTAGGCCAATTACACCTTTGAATGCATCCCTAGCATCTTTTTCTAAAGGGAATGAATGCTATCTTACTAGGTCAATTACACCTTTGAATGCATCTCTCGCACCTTTTTCTAAAGGGAATGAATGCTATCTTACTAGGCCAATTACACCTTTGAATGCATCTCTAGCATCTTTTTCTAAAGGGAATGAATGCTATCTTACTAGGCCAATTACACCTTTGAATGCATCTCTAGCACCTTTTTCTAAAGGGAATGAATGCTATCTTACTAGGTCAATTACACCTTTGAATGCATCTCTAGCACCTTTTTCTAAAGGGAATGAATGCTATCTTACTAGGCCAATTACACCTTTGAATGCATCCCTAGCACCTTTTTCTAAAGGGAATGAATGCTATCTTACTAGGCCAATTACACCTTTGAATGCATCTCTAGCAGCTTTTTCTAAAGGGAATGAATGCTATCTTACTAGGCCAATTACACCTTTGAATGCATCTCTAGCACCTTTTTCTAAAGGGAATGAATGCTATCTTACTAGGCCAATTAGACCTTTGAATGCATCTCTAGCACCTTTTTCTAAAGGGAATGAATGCTATCTTACTAGGCCAATTACACCTTTGAATGCATCTCTAGCATCTTTTTCTAAAGGGAATGAATGCTATCTTACTAGGCCAATTACACCGTTGAATGCATCTCTAGCATCTTTTTCTAAAGGGAATGAATGCTATCTTACTAGGCCAATTACACCGTTGAATGCATCTCTAGCATCTTTTTCTAAAGGGAATGAATGCTATCTTACTAGGCCAATTACACCTTTGAATGCATCCCTAGCATCTTTTTCTAAAGGGAATGAATGCTATCTTACTAGGCCAATTACACCTTTGAATGCATCCCTAGCATCTTTTTCTAAAGGGAATGAATGCTATCTTACTAGGCCAATTACACCTTTGAATGCATCTCTAGCATCTTTTTCTAAAGGGAATGAATGCTATCTTACTAGGCCAATTACACCTTTGAATGCATCTCTAGCATCTTTTTCTAAAGGGAATGAATGCTATCTTACTAGGCCAATTACACCTTTGAATGCATCTCTAGCACCTTTTTCTAAAGGGAATGAATGCTATCTTACTAGGCCAATTAGACCTTTGAATGCATCTCTAGCACCTTTTTCTAAAGGGAATGAATGCTATCTTACTAGGCCAATTACACCTTTGAATGCATCTCTAGCATCTTTTTCTAAAGGGAATGAATGCTATCTTACTAGGCCAATTACACCGTTGAATGCATCTCTAGCATCTTTTTCTAAAGGGAATGAATGCTATCTTACTAGGCCAATTACACCTTTGAATGCATCCCTAGCATCTTTTTCTAAAGGGAATGAATGCTATCTTACTAGGCCAATTACACCTTTGAATGCATCCCTAGCATCTTTTTCTAAAGGGAATGAATGCTATCTTACTAGGCCAATTACACCTTTGAATGCATCTCTAGCATCTTTTTCTAAAGGGAATGAATGCTATCTTACTAGACCAATTACACCTTTGAATGCATCCCTAGCATCTTTTTCTAAAGGGAATGAATGCTATCTTACTAGGCCAATTACACGGCTTTGGAATGGATCTCTAGCATCTCTTGTAAATGACACGAAATATATTGTAGACTGATTACACTTTTGCATGTACTCTCATCTCTTTGTAAACAAACTGAATTATATCTTAGGCCGATGACATCATATGATAATTGTATACATGTATGATCTCCTGGGATGTATATTCATGTATATGAAAGTAGGTGCTTCTTTTATTATTGAATTGAATTAGAATAAAAGTATACAGTTTTAGAAATATATAAGTTTACACAACAGCACTCACCTGAAATACTTCAATGGTATGGGATGATACTTCAATGGTATGGGATGATACTTCAATGGTATGGGATGCTGCTTCAATGGTATGGGATGCTGCTTACAAACTGCTGATCCAAACCTCTATGTATGTTGGAGTGAAACATTTCTTGGTTGTTTTCATGATTGGATATTAAATGGCTTTATTGTGTTATCACACCATCGACCTCAAACTGGGTTCATCGAATCACGCTGGTTCATTAATCGTCAGCAAGGAGGTGTTACACTCAGAAACTGACATCTTCAAGCACTGTTCGCCTTGTCTGTGATGTTACATTTATTGCCAAACAGTTGGTGACAAAAATTGATTATTTTTTTCACCTGATATTTTGATAACCTCTCCTTCACCTGTCATGTTATATGTCAGGTATAAGTTCCATACCATCCTGGCCCCGCCTCTTCCTGCTGACTCGGGTAAACAAACGGTTCAGCATACATGCTCCTTTTACTGATGGCAGACTTGAGGTTTCCGGTGGGTGCGGATATTACCTGTGGACTCCAGCAGAGTTGATAGGATGTGATTTACTCGTTGACTGGTTTAGCTCAGAGTATCAAAGCTGTCACCTCAATGCGAACCCAGTGATAACACCTTTCTTCCTGTTAGACCAGCAGTTATTATGGATCAATAACAGTCTGTTAGAACTCAGTCCGTTCTTCATTTGTTATTTCTTCATGTTGAGATTCTTCATCATCAAGTGTGGGCGTTCATCAGAATATTTAGTTTCTAAACCAAGATATACCGTTTTACTTGTGGTATTCATGAGATCAAAATTGATGCAAGATTTTCCTAAGAAAGCATGGCAAATATTTTACTTCATTCATACGTGAAAAATAAATGTGATCCTGGTTAACAAAAGTGTATATATCTTTTTTTGTGCCTAACTGATCATTTGGTAAATCTCCATACTATGTAGATGTGCATTATACAGCTTACAGGCCTCCTAGCCTGGCACTCGTATACAATGTTGGAGGAATAGTCTCTATATGTTTATATATTATTATATCTTTGTCTTGAGGCTGACTACCAAACAGTGGATTATAACCTGTGTATATGTGGCACTTCCACAGTCTGATCAGTTGCGTTGAATTTGTAAGGCAGACATAATCTTGCCATTACAAGACCGTGACGTAGTGTGCACAAAACCACGCATCTTCGCATGTACCTCTAAATGTGGTACTGTTCACACTGATTGAACAGAATGATCGTAGTCAAGATGGCAGGGCATAAAAGCCAGACAAGTTTAATCTGTGTGATACATCTCTTTGAGTAACCTTGTCTATTGTTTGCAAAAGGTAATGCAGCTAAGGCATGAACACGATTACAGTATGCGACGTAGGTCAGAGGCTAACAAAATCATTTGTAAAACATTCTTCTCGGATCATACTGTCATACGAGGCTGAAAATTTCTGATGTCTCCTTAATCCCCTTCACATGTACATGTAGCCTTTATTGAGAGCTACATCCATGACATGTGCTTGCAGGATTTTTATCTGGTTTTCATATGTGTTCATCTGGCTTGTATTAGAGGTCTTCCAAGTACAGATTACCATTTGTGAAAACAGGACACATTTTAGATTGACTTTATTTGTTTACGAGGATAACCTTAAATTGATGACATGGCCTTAAATGCTCCAGGTGTGTACATGTATCATATGTGTGTCTGCAATGACTGATGCATAATACTCAGCATACGGCATATCACGTTGGTCACACCGGTTCTTATCAGATCACTGAACTTAAGTTACGTTGAGGCCGGTCAATACTTGGATGGGTGACCGGGTGCTGTACTGGCTGGGCTGATCAGTGTCCAGTATTAATAGGAAATGTATGGGTACTCTAATATCCTGGCACATATGTAGACACTGTCGTGATAGGACTGAAACATAGTGGAAAATGACATTAAATCCTACTTACTCACTCACTGCATAATACTCAAAACAGAAAAATACACAAATCTCCAATCTCACATGTCTTATGCACATATTCATTGTTTGTGATATTGTGTCATTTCAGTGAAATACCAAATTCACGCGAGTCAACTCCGCCCACATCCCCGATGATGGGTCCACGGCGTAATATGAATCGGGGCAATAATGTCTTCTCCCGTCTGACCAGTAATACATATCCAAGTTCTCCAAACCCAAACAGGTATACATACTATTCATTATCTGTAAGTGTAGTCAATAATATACAGGTGTTTTATTTTTTGACATTTTAGTAGCCTAAATTAATATTGTGGTAACTTTTTGTATATTTATCACTCTATTATCACTACAGTTCACATTCATGGTCCACTCTGAGAAAAGCTGTGTTTACGTACAGACAAAATACCAAGGTTTATATTGTTAACGATCAAAGTCAAAAGTGAGGTAAAACAGCCTCAACTGATGTTTGGAATTGGAAATTGCTTGTACCTTGTACCAAAACGAACCGTAATGTTTTCAAATCCGCCATGATATTACATCAAAGTGTTATTTTGGTTCAAATATCATATTTTAGGTTTATTTTATGTTTATATAAAAACTCCATGTTAAAAAGTACACAAAAAAAAAGCCAAAAATAGAAGAGAGTTCAACACCAGTCAAGACTGTTTTACCTCACTTTTGATTCCGAGGATTAACAAATGAAAGGTATTTTGTTTGTACGAAACACAATTTTTGTATAGATTTAAAGAACTGAACTTCTGGCTTTACTACCAGAACACCTGAAGGAGTAGACCTTTGTCATGTTTATAAATGTTATCATGATTACACAATTTATCATGATCACAGCTGAGAATTTATCAAGATTTGTTACAGAATTCATCATTATATATAGTTACAGAATTTATCAGGTTCAGATAAATAATTTATTATATCATGTTACAGAATTTAAAATTCAAGTTTGCAGAATTGATCATGATTACAAAATTTATCATGATTACCAAATTTATTGTGTTTTTATGTCAGTACCATTCACTCATGCAAACACATGTGTTCATGAATCTCTCTCTTGTATGTTACAGGGGGTCAATAACTCCTACTGGACCCTCGAGTTCTAAGTCAGTGCTAGCACGGTCGTGTCCCCTCGTTTGTACCCACACTGCTGAGGGACACACCAAAGCTGTACTTTCGGTGTTTGCCACTGAAGACATGCTCTTCACCAGCAGCAAAGGTACTCCTTAACTATATCTTCTTGTTTTATCACAAACATATCACAAACAAACTTGAATAGTAGTACTACCGGGTATAGTAGTAGTGCCCTCGGCCGAAGTACTGGCAGGGATCAATCTTGGGCCCTTTACTTTTTATTATTTATGTAAGTGACCTTGTTGAAAAAGATGTAACCTCTTCCTCCATTGAACTTTTTGCTGATGATGCCACAATCACAAGCTCCAGTAAAACACTTGATATTGTTGAGAATGTGTTAAATAATGATTTGGAATGGTTTAAGTAAGTGGTGTACAGAAAACAGATTAATTATTCATCCTGTTGAGACCGTTTCGATGCTGATTACATGCCCTCAAAAGCTTGCCCATATGGGGAAATAAGGAACTTGAAATGCTACTTAATGGCCGCCCTATTCAAAATGTAAATACTGTTAAACTATGGTACTAGGAGTGAATGTGGATAGTGCCCTTACATGAGGACCACATTGTGAAACATTGTCAAAGCTTTCATCCCTTATTGGACTTTTATTTAGAAATAGACATCTTTTATCTGTGAAAGCCAAATCCCTATTTTACACAGCATATAATCACCCTCACATTGACTATTGTTCTACAATTTGGGGGACTGCCCCTGGATGTTACCTGGAAAGAATTCATAGACTCCAAAAACGAACAGCCCGAATCATACTCAATGTTAACCCTCTTACACCATCAGCATCTCTTTTCAAACAACTAAATTGGATGACAGTATATGAAAGAATATTTCTACAAAAAGTACTTCTAATTTACAAGAGCTTCAATTCTGATCAAAAATCCATTTCAAAATTCTTCCAGAAATCATCTGATGATACAAACCGAACCTTACGATCAACCTGTACTGAAAATCTATACATACCACAATGCAGAACTGAGTACTTCAAGAGAAGCTTAAGCTATTCAGGAGCAGTACTCTGGAATAGTCTTCCACATGATATACGCATTATTTACGTCTGTAAATTCTTTCAAGAAACATGTACATAATTTTGTAAATAGCAGAGCCTAACGTGCTAGCTTACTGTGCCACAAACTGCCTGTTTTACTGTTTTGTATCTGTAGTTCTTTCATTACAAATATATAGAAGTGCGTGTATGAGTGCATGTGAGTTATATGTTTGATAATATATAACTTTTGTGTTTATCCAGAGGGCCTCAAGGGAAAACAGTCTTCTGACTGATTGTGTAACCCTCGAAAAATAAAGAATTTGTTATTATTATGTAGCAGAAAAAAGAATAAAATATATTCCCTTGTAGCAAAGCAGCTCCTTAACTATATCTTCTTGTTTTATCACAAATAAAATATATACACCTTTTCACACAAGTCTGATGTTTTATCACTTATCAACACTTCCCATTTCTTTTGTGATTTTATGGGGGATTTTATTTATCCAAGAACTTCATATCCTTAGTATTTGTCCTCTTGGAATCTTCTGGAATCATAACCTGTTCTGGAAGTGAATGGCGATGCAATAGTCTCAATTGAATATTTATATGAATTCTAGTCCTTTAATAATGGAGCTCCATATCTCAAGAAAGCTAGTGAAAAAGGATCTAAACCCAAATCTTTCACGAAACTCTACGTGATCAATAAACTCTCCCTCACTGTTTAGAAAGTCGTAAACATATAAAACAGCTTTGTCTACCCTTCTTTTATAGAACACTGGAGCTGTGTCAACTTTATAATTTATAATTTACATCCTGATACATGGTATTGACAGTATTCAGTTTGAATGTTTGAACATATTCATTCCATAACTGACTGTAAATTCTTGATATCCAGATATCCATATAAAGAGTGACAAACATAAAAACATTCTGTAGATTTTCACCAACACTATTATTTAAAAGATTTAACCAGCTGGTGTTTTCTCATGTAATATTCTTCTTATCCATTTGATTTTCAAAACTTTCAAAAATAATGGGACACCCCCACCCCTATGGACAGTGGTTCTCTCTGGGTACTCCGGCTTTCTCCACCATTCAAACTGCAGGCCTCAATTTAAGGAGTGCTGATGGTAACCTCTCACACTGGTAACCTTTGGGAACCTATTGCATAATTATTAACCTAATGTCATATTATTAGTCAAAATTATGGGGACCTGAAAATAGGTTACCACTATTTTTCATATGGCAACCTCCAGGCAACCTGAAAACAGGTTACCACCTTAAATTGAGGCCTGAACTGGCTGTCACGATAAAAGTGAAATATCTTAAATCTTTTGTTCAGTTTGCCTGATGAGTACCTGTTGATTTCAGATCGTACGGCTAAGGTATGGGACATACAGACAGGGAAAGAGCTGCTGTCATTTCCAGGACATCCCAATAACGTGATGGTGGTTAAGTACAGCACTCAGAATAGGCTAGCGTTTACCGTCTCACAGAACTACATCAGTGTCTGGGATACGAGAGAAAGTGCCACCAAATGTATCAAAACACTCAAGTAAGCTACCAAGCTTTGTAACTGATTTGTAAGGATTATCACCACATCTAACAGAGTGATGACCTACTCCTGTTCATAGCAGCAGACAGGGGGAGAAAGAATTAAGGTTTATCTTCGCGTTCAGCAATATTTTATCTATAGCTACTAGCAGCAGATATGAAGAGGACAGAGTCCACTTGTAATGATAGAATCTGTTTTTATTATCTCCCAAACACACTGATTTTTATTTCTTTTCTGTATTACCACCATGCGTTCATGAAAATATTGTCAAATTCACAAGAAAGGTAACTTGTGAGTGAATCAGTGCTTCATTATGCCTCCCTTGTCCATTTCAGTCAACACAGTGAGCATTGACTACACATGAGAGAGATGCAAAATGTATCCACTCTATCTCGTAGAAGAATGAACAATTTACATGTTCAACTATTTAAACCTCAATATAACCAGAGTGTATATCTGACAGAATGCAGTCCAGAGTGTATATCTGACAGAATGCAGTCCAGAGTGTGTATCTGACAGAATGCAGTCCAGAGTGTGTATCTGACAGAATGCAGTCCGGAGTGTATCTCTGACAGAATGCAGTCCAGAGTGTGTATCTGACAGAATGCTGTCCAGAGTGTATATCTGACAGAATGCAGTCCAGAGTGTGTATCTGACAGAATGCAGTCCAGAGTGTATATCTGACAGAATGCAGTCCAGAGTGTGTATCTGACAGAATGCAGTCCAGAATGTGTATCTGACAGAATGCAGTCCAGAGTGTATATCTGACAGAATGCAGTCCAGAGTGTATATCTGACAGAATGCAGTCCAGAGTGTGTATCTGACAGAATGCAGTCCAGAGTGTGTATCTGATAGAATGCAGTCCAGAGTGTATATCTGACAGAATGCAGTCCAGAGTGTATATCTGACAGAATGCAGTCCAGAGTGTATATCTGACAGAATGCAGTCCAGAGTGTATATCTGACAGAATGCAGTCCAGAGTGTATATCTGACAGAATGCAGTCCAGAGTGTATATCTGACAGAATGCAGTCCAGAGTGTGTATCTGACAGAATGCAGTCCAGAGTGTGTATCTGACAGAATGCAGTCCAGAGTGTGTATCTGACAGAATGCAGTCCAGAGTGTGTATCTGACAGAATGCAGTCCAGAGTGTGTATCTGACAGAATGCAGTTCAGAGTGTGTATCTGACAGAATGTAGTCCAGAGTGTGTATCTGACAGAATGCAATTCAGAGTGTGTATCTGACAGAATGCAGTCCAGAGTGTGTATCTGACAGAATGCAGTCCAGAGTGTGTATCTGACAGAATGCAGTTCAGAGTGTGTATCTGACAGAATGCAGTATACAATCTGATGCCATGAGAATGATTATGTGAATGTTTCATTATGGTTTTGATATGAATGTAATCAATGAGAAGTTGTTCTATATTACAGTTCATCAGGGCTGACATCTGATGGGGTGGCTGTACGGGCAGCAGGTCGCCTGGTGGGCCTTCCCACGGGTGAACACCAGATCAACGACATTGCCCTCAGCAGTGACGGGACAACTCTGTACTCGGCCACTGGCAATGTGGTCAGGGTCTGGGACATCAGGAAGTATGTCCATCTTTATCATGACTAACTTATCACTATGCACAATATTACACTCCACACCACTGTGAATGGGCACTGATCTTTCTTGTTCAGATCTTTCAAAAAGTTCATTCATACTATTAGTTGTGTTGGTCGGGAGGGGGGGGGGGCTGGCAAGTCCATCATATTGGATGTATAATGTTAGGACAGGCTGGAAACTTGCTGTAAGTGAGTAATTTGTACCAGTTCATCAATATTTTGAAGTTCGAGTCTGTTGTGGGCAAATGTTGGAACATTCAAATTAGTCTTATGAAAATCCTCTTGCAAACTAATATGGAGCAGGTATTGTATGCTTGTAATTAGTTGTCATTATTGTTGGAGGAGCCTCTGGCATGAAGATATTTTAAACTGACAGTAAATGTATCGACATTTGTTACCTCAGAAAATAAAGATTTCTTTTGTTATATATTCACATAGCCTTCCTGTGAACTTGAGAAATACGAAAATCAAGAGATATCACTTCTACCAAATAAAAAATAACCCAATTCTAGCATGAAAGAATGTGAGAAGGGTAGAAACCAGCTCATGGTTCTGTATGTGGCTCGCAAAGGACATCCAGTCTGCTTTTAAATTACAACAGTCAGCAACATTGCAGTATTTTTGTAGTCGATAAATGTGATAACTGATAAAAATTTGTATATAGTGACCAATATATAATATTTATAATGTGTGTTTCTTGTTGACCAATAGCTGTCTGTTAATTCTGTCGGTAGGTTCAGTGCAATCGGTAAGCTGAGTGGTGGACACCAGGCTCCGGTCATGGTACTGGCCCTGGATGAGGAGGATGGTAGAAACTTACTGGTCACTGGATCCAAGGACCATTATATCAAGGTAAACAACACGGCCAGCTTCAGCACTGGTCCTGGGGAAGGTTCTATACCAAATACTGAATCAAAGCTATACGCTGCTGGTGAACGACCTTATACAGTTCTATTCCCATAACCCTATATATTCTGAAAGCTCATATCATCAGTCATATGATGGAACCAATAATGTTGGAGATGGGTCCCAAACTGAGCATTGCCCCACCCCATCCATAATCCCATATATTGTGAAAGCTTACATCATATCACACTCATACGCCTGAAGCCCAATGGTGCTGTTCCCTACACTCTATGCCCCATATGAAGCATTGCCCCCCTCAACTGCTATAACTCTAGGAGAAAGTCATACTATGAAATCTCACCAAAACCTCCGGTCAGACAGACCTGTTAAAGAAAAAGACACAGAAGTTGAGTGTATAAAAATTATGCACAAGGCATGTTACCTGGTACCCAGTTGACATGCAGGGGAGGTAATTCTTCTAAAGGGGATCGCCAAAGGAATTAGGAATATAACATGCAATGATAGTCCTGCTTCTTACCGTAACACATTCATATAGAGCCTAGGGATGGGTCCCAATCACTCAGGGCCATGTGCTCCAACTCTATATACGAAACCCTTTATATTCTGAAAGCTCACATCATAACTCTTGTTATAGGATTCATTTGGCCTTATAACAAAACTGAAAATATATCCTCATACAGAAAGTCATTTCAAAGTTGATCCTGTTACTACAGTATTTGTGTAAATGTAACCCATATCTGTTCCTAATGTTACCCACATTGCTTTAACTTTTCTGTTGCAGGTATTTGAGGTGCCTGATGAGGCGGCAGGGGTGTTCACCCCCAGGTATAACCTAGAACCACCTCACTATGATGGTATTCAGTCTTTGGCCCTGCAAGGTCACATACTGTTCAGTGGTTCCAGAGACACATGTATCAAGAAGTGGGACCTCTCTACCCAGCATCTTAAACAGGTAAATGTTCTCAGCAGTTGGAATGATTTCACTTTTATCTCGCCTAACGTATCAAAGTTTTGAAATTGTTTCTGTCGATATCTCCGGACTCCACCCTCTTTCTCCTAAAGTGAGTCATGCCCGACCCCTCCTAACCTGATATACTCTGGGAAATTTTATAATGCTAATATTATGAATCATTCAAACACCCCGCAGGAGTATGCCCCCAACCCCCGGGGACTGAGCTCCTTCATCTATCTCCTAAACTAAGTGTCGCCCAATCCTATCATATTCCTAGAGCTTACATCATGCTACAGTTATTGAACATGTTCATTCACCTCAGGAGTATGCCACCAACTGCCAGGGACAGAGCCCCTCCCTCTATCTCCTGAAATATTCATCGTCCCACCTAACATATTTCCCAACCCACATATATTCCGGGAGCTAACATTATGCTACAGTTGTATTACTAGAGTTTACATCATGCTACATACAATTATGGAACCTATTCATTCACCCCGAGAGTATGACCCCACCCATTGGGGACGGAGCTTCTCCCTCTATCTCCTAAACTAAGTCCAACTCTCAACCCTACTATACTCTCGACCTTCATGAAAAGAGGCGCATTGTCCTATTGAGGCTATGGAGTTAAAATAAAGTTTATTATTATTATTATTATTATTATAATCTCAGACCTTACATTTTATGGGGCTGATTTAAGGTTGAATGATACAAAATACAAGGCCTGTATTCTGTGAGATTACATCATCCTACAATTATTGAACCCTAGACCCCGAGAGTATACCACCACCACCACCACCTAGTGGTCTGAACCCCTCCATCACTCTCCTAAAGTAAGCCTCATCCCACCCCTCATATATTATGGTAGATTACATCATGCTACAAATTTTGAACTCCTTCATTAACCCCCAGGGGTATGGTTCGACCCCAGATTGGGGATGAACTGAACTCTTGTTGACTGTTACGGTTTTGCTGAGAGGCTCAAAGGCTCAGTTTGCTATTTGGAAATATGATTTATTGTCCAGTCACATGGCAATTGTATGTGTTATTGCACCAAGATAAAAGCAAGACATAATTTGTTTATCTCTGAAATTTCAGTTTTGTAAATAGTGTTGTAAACCTCCAGAAAAGTAATAGAAGGTAAGGCAACATTAACTTTGATCATCTATGAATGTACATCTGTGAATTGCCATCATAGAATTGTTATAATTGATCAAGTTTATAATTAGAGATGTAATCAGCCTCAGA